>CM064509.1:64474256-64749427 GCA_032716605.1 Paralithodes platypus
AACATCTGGACAGACATTACCACTTATTCCAAATCTGACAGACATTACTACCATATCCAACATTTGACAGACATTACCTTATATTCCAACATCTGGCAGACATTACTACCATATTCCAACATCTGACAGACATACTACCGTATTCCAACATCTGCCAGACATAACTACTATATTCCAACATCTGACAGACATTATTACCTTAATCAACATCTGGCAGATATTAACAGGCCTAACCTATTTCCACATCTGACTGACATTACTACCATATTCCAACATCTGGCAGACATTAATACCATATTCCAACATCTGGCAGACAATTATTACCATATTACAAGATCTGGCAGACATTACTACCTTATTCCAACATCTGGCAGACATTATACTACCTTATTCCAACATATGACAGACATGACTACCGTATTCCAACATCTGACAGACATTACTGCCTTATTGGTTCAGGAGTTTCAGGAATAATTTATCGAGAGGCCTTCCCTAGTGTTAAGCCCCATTAATTGCTCTTTCCATTCACATAATTATGCATAGCCTACGTGAGTTGCATGTACATGCTTAGATTATCAGGATTCGAATTCATAAATCGTAGGCAGTGTCCACCATTCTTTAACTGCCTTCGTGGTGTAATGCACAAGGTGTTGATATTCGGTGTGAGCATCCTGGGTTCGATTCCACGGACGCCACATGTGTTTGTAATATTCATTAATCGATTTTAGGAGTAGAGTTTATTGGATAGAACATAATAATTGATATTGGTTCAGGATAATTTATCGAGAGCTTCCCCTAGTGGTTAAGCCCATTAATTGCTCTTTCCATTCACATGGCATAGCCTACGTGATTGCAGTTGGATGTGTGTACATGCTTAGATTGATATCAGGATTCGAAGTTGCATAATAAATCGTAGGCAGTGTCCACCATTCTTTAACTGCCTTCGTGGTGTAATGCATAAGGTGTTGCTATTCGGTGTGAGCGTCCACGGTTCGAATCCAGGACTGCCACATGTGTACATTTCATTAATCGATTTTAGGAGTAGAGTTGGTTGCTGGATAGAACATAATTATTCCCAATCTGACAGACATTACTACCTTATTCCAACATCTGGCTTACATTACTACATTATTCCAACATCTGACAGACATTACTACCATATACCAACATCTGACAGACATTACTACCTTATTCCAACATCTGGCAGACATTACTACCATATTCCAACATCTGACAGACATTACTACCATATTCCAACATCTGACAGACATTACTAATATATTTCAACATCTGGCAGACATTACGACCTTTTTCAACATCTGACAGACATTACTACCATATTCCAACACCTGGCAGACATTCCTACCTTATTCCAACATCTGGCAGACATTGCTACCATATACCAACACCTGGCAGACATTCCTACCTTATTCCAACAACTGGCAGACATTGCTACCATATTCCAACATCTGACAGACATTACTACCATATTCCAACATCTGGCAAACAATACTACCAAATTCCAACATCTGACAGACATTACTACCTTATTCCAACATCTGACAGACATTACTACCTTATTCCAACATCTAGCAACATTAGCGACTCGCTTGGTGTAGTGATAGCGTCTCGGACTTCCCACCCGGTTTGGCCCACATCTCGTCGCATTAAGATTTTTCACAACACTGACGTTCCCATCCCTCATGAGCAAAGGGATAGTAGTACAGGACCCCAATTAATCGGCCTATTCGCCTTATTGACTACTTAGCTAGCTTAGCATTTTAAGAACTATTATTATTATTATTATTATTACTACCATATTCTAACATCTTACAGACATTACTACCTTATCCCAACATCTGGCAGACATTACTACCTTATTCCAACATCTGGCAGACAAATTACTACCATATTCCAACATCTGACAGATATTACTACTTTATATCCAACATCTGACAGACATCAATACCAGATTCCTACACTGGAAAAGCGTAATACTGTATAAGTTATATTAACGCAAATCAATTTATGAGAAGTACCAGAATTGAATTAAACATTATTTTAGTATTACAATTATATATTATGAAGGACGAACTATTATTTGGATGTACCAACAACTAAAAGATTGATCTATTTCTAATGTATATGTAATGTATATAAGTTTATGTATATTACAATAGTTATTGATAGAATTGAATTGAAATATACCAACATCTGACAGACATTACGACATAATTCCAACATCTGGCAGACATTACTACCATATTCCAACATCTGACAGACATTACTACCTAATTCCAACATCTGACATACATTACTACTATATTCCAACACCTGACAGACAGTACTACCTTATTCCAACATCTGGCAGACATTACTACCATATTCCAACATCTGAAAGACATTACTACCATATATCAACATCTGGCAGATATTAATAGGCCTACCCTATTTCAACATCTGACAGACATTACTACCATATTCCAACATCTGGCAGACATTAATACCATATTCCAATATCTGGCAGTCAATATTACCATATTCCAACATCTGGCAGACATTACTCCCTTATTCCAACATCTAGCATACATTACTACCTTATTCCAACATCTGGCAGACATTACTATCTTCTTCCAACATCTGGCAGACATTACTACCATATTCCTACATCTGACAGACATAACTACCATATTCCAACATCTGACATGCATTACTACTTTATTCCAACATCTGACAGACATTACTACCGTATACCAACATCTGACAGACATTACTACCTTATTCCAACATCTGGCAGACATTACTACCATATTCCAACATCTGACAGACATTACTACCATATTCCAACATCTGACAGACATTACTACCTTATTCCAACATCTGGCAGACATTACTACCTTATTCCTACATCTGGCAGACATTACTACCATATTCCAACATATGACAGACATTACTACCTTATTCCAACATCTGACAGACATTACTACCATATTCCTACATCTGACTGACATTACTACCTTATTCCCAAATCTGGCAGACATTACTACCTTATTCCTACATCTGGCAGACATTACTACCTTATTCCAACATCTGACAGACATTACTACCTTATTCCAACATCTGACAGACATTACTACCTTATTCCAACATCTGACAGACATTACTACCTTATTCCAACATCTGACAGACATTACTACCTTATTCCAACATCTGGCAGACATTACCACGTTATTCCAACATCTGACAGACATTGCTACCATATACCAACATCTGACAGACATTACTACCTTATTCCAACATCTGGCAGACATTACTACCATATTCCAACATCTGACAGACATTACTACCATATTCCAACATCTGACAGACATTACTATATTCCAACATCTGACAGACATTACGACCTTATTCACCTTCTGACAGACATTACTACCATATTCCAACACCTGGCAGACATTACTACCTTATTCCTACATCTGGCAGACATGACTACCTTATTCCAACATCTGGCAGACATGACTACCTTATTCCAACATCTGGCAGACATACTTTATTCCCAAATCTGACAGACATTACTACATAGTCCAACATCTGGCAGACATTACTACCATATGCCAACATCTGAAAGACATTACTACCATATGCCAACATCTGAAAGACACCTTAATATGAGTCTACATCTTAAATTCTGATCTAAATACTATTTCCAATTATTAGCAGAAAACCTTGTTAACTTTTAATGCTTCCAAAACCAATTTCTCCTCTATCTACCCGTCAGGATCTCCCCCGGACATCTCCTTATTCTTCAACAATACAAAATCAACCTTCATTCTTCAATATTCTTGGTGTCTCTTTTCTTGTCCTGAAGGCTCATTTGGAAGGACCATATTACCAGTCTTGCTGAGGCAGACATCTGATGTGCTCAACCGCCTTATTTTCCCCTGCACAGCTTCTTGCTCTGTACAGGGGCATAGTGCGCCCTTGTTATTGATATCCTTGTGTGGGATTGTTCCTCTCCAACATCTGGACTACAAGGTGAAAGGAGCCTTGTCGTACATTAACTCCCGTCCACTCACACCTCTGCAATCTCTCTCTCCCGCCGCAATGTTGTATGTCTCTCATTCTATCCACTATAATACAGTGTTCCTCAAGCTATCCCGTTCATCCATCCTTTCTTACCTCTTGCAACATCCGCCCCCACTCTGTGCAACATCTCAACCAATAGTGAACCGTTACTCTCAAACTTTGCTTCCAACAGCATCTCCTGGACTCTCTCCAACCCGCTTCCTATGACTTAAATTGCTTCAAACTCTGTGTGTCCAGGCATTTTGGCTCGAACGTCCCTTGATTTGGCCCTGTCCTCTTGCAACATAGGGGAGTTGGAGGCACTTGCTATAGGCATTATGCCTTTTGCCTCCCTCAATCACATAGAAAAAAAAACAAAAAAAAATACCATATTCCAACATCTGACAGACATTATCACTTTATTCCAAAATCTGACAGACATTACTACGTCCATATTCCAACATTTGACAGACATTATTACCTTATTCCAATATCTGGCAGACATTACTACCATATTCCAACATCTGACAGACATTACTACCGTATTCCAACATCTGCCAGACATTACTACTATATTCCAACATCTGACAGACATTACTACCTTATTCAACATCTGGCAGATATTAATAGGCCTAACCTATTTCAACATCTGACAGACATTACTACCATATTCCAACATCTGGCAGACATTAATACCATATTCCAACATCTGGCAGACAATATTACTATATTCCAACATCTGGCAGACATTACTACCTTATTCCAACATCTGGCAGACATTATACTACCTTATTCCAACATCTGACAACCATGACTACCTGATTCCAACATCTGACAACCATGACTACCTTATTCCAACATCTGACAGACATTACTGCCTTATTCCCAAATCTGACAGACATTACTACCTTATTCCAACATCTGGCAGACATTACCACGTTATTCCAACATCTGACAGACATTACTACCATATACCAACATCTGACAGACATTACTACCTTATTCCAACATCTGGCAGACATGACTACCATATTCCAATATCTGACAGACATTACTACCATATTCCAACATCTGACAGACATTACTAATATATTCCAACATCTGACAGACATTACGACCTTATTCAACTTTTGACAGACATTACTACCATATTCCAACACCTGGCAGACATTCCTACCTTATTCCAACATCTGACAGACATTACTACCTTATTCCAACATCTGGCAGACATTACTACCTTATTCCTACATCTGGCAGACATTACTACCTTATTCCAACATCTGACAGACATTACTACCTTATTCCAACATCTGACAGACATTACTACCTTATTCCAACATCTGACAGACATTACTACCTTATTCCAACATCTGACAGACATTACTACCTTATTCCAACATCTGGCAGACATTACTACATTATTCCAACATCTGACAGACATTAATACCATATACCAACATCTGACAGAAATTACTACCTTATTCCAACATCTGGCAGACATTACTACCATATTCCAACATCTGACAGACATTACTACCATATTCCAACATCTGACAGACATTACTACCATATTCCAACATCTGACAGACATTACTACCATATTCCAACATCTGACAGACATTACTACCTTATTCCAACATCTGGCAGACATTACTACCTTATTCCTACATCTGGCAGACATTACTACCTTATTCCAACATCTGACAGGTATTACTACCTTATTCCAACATCTGACAGACATTACTACCTTATTCCAACATCTGGCAGGCATTACTACGTTATTCCAACATCTGACAGACATTACTACCATATTCCAACATCTGGCAGATATTTATAGGGCTCCCCTATTTCAACATCTGACAGACATTACTACCATATTCCAACATCTGGCAGACAATATTACCATATTCCAACATCTGACAGACATTACTACCTTATTCCAACATCTGGCAGACATTACTACCTTATTCCTACATCTGGCAGACATTACTACCTTATTCCAACATCTGACAGACATTACTACCTTATTCCAACATCTGACAGACATTACTACCTTATTCCAACATCTGGCAGACATTACTACATTATTCCAACATCTGACAGACATTAATACCATATACCAACATCTGACAGAAATTACTACCTTATTCCAACATCTGGCAGACATTACTACCATATTCCAACATCTGACAGACATTACTACCATATTCCAACATCTGACAGACATTACTACTATATTCCAACATTTGACAGACATTACGACCTTATTCAACATCTGACAGACATTACTACCATATTCCAACACCCGGCAGACATTCCTACCTTATTCCAACAGCTGGCAGACATTGCTACCATATTCCAACATTTGAGGCATTACTACCATATTCCAACATCTGGCAGACATTACTACCAAATTCCCACATCTGGCAGATATTTATAGGTCTACCCTATTTCAACATCTGACAGACACTACTACCATATTCCAACATCTGGCAGACTCATTCATACCATATTCCAACATCTGGCAGACAATATTACCATATTCCAACATCTGGCAGACATTACTACCTTATTCCAACATCTGGCAGACATTACTACCTTATTCCAACATCTGACAGACATTACTATCAATATTCCAACATCTGACAGAACATTACTACCATATACCAACATTTGAGACATTACTACCTATTCCAACATCTGGCAGAGATTACTACCATATTCCAACATCTGACAGACATTACTACCATATTCCTACATCTGACAGACATTACTACTATATTCCAACATCTAACAGACATTTCTACCTTTTTCAACATCTGACAGACATCACCACCATATTCCAACATCTAGCAGATATTAGGCTACCCTATTTCAACATCTGACAGACATTACTACCATATTCCAACATCTGGCAGACATTAATACCATATTCCAACATCTGACAGACATTACCACATTATTCCAATCTGGCAGACATTACTATAATATTGCAACATCTGACAGACTAACTACCTTATTCCAACATATGACTGACATTACTACCATATTGAAACATCTGACAGACATTACTACTACCGTATTCCAACATCTGGCAGACATAATTACCACCTTATTCCAACATCTGGCAGACATTATTACCTGATTGCAACATCTGACAGACATTTCTAACCTATTCCAAAATCTGGCAGACATTCATACCTTATTCCAACATCTGGCAGACATTACTACCTGTTTGAAACATCTGACAGACAATTCTACATTCCAACAACTGGCAGACATTTCAACAATATTCCAACATCTTACAGACATTACTACCTTATTCCAACATCTGGCAGACATTACTACAATATTCCACTATCAAAGACATGAAAGATATCGGTCAGACAGAATTCATGTACGAACATCCGGCAGACAGAAAAACAAACATCGACATTGGGCAGACACACAAATATCCAGAAAGTGAATGCCTATGCCATCTAGCGACAAAAAAGGGAAACTAGTAATTAATCCATCAAAATGAAGGCGTACGCCATCTAGTGACAAAAATGGAAACTAATAAAATATCCCAAAAAGTGAATGCTTACGCCTTCTAGTGGTAAGAAAATATACTAACCTAATTAGTTTCATTTTCTGCCAAGAGATGGCGTAAGCATTCGCTTTTGTACTCTTAGATATTAGTTCTATTTTCCTCCAATAGATGGCATAAGCATTCACTTTCTGGATATGTGTATTAGTTATTTATCTCGCCAATAGATGGCGTAGGCATTCACTTTTCAGATTTAATCATTAGTTTCTTTTTCTGACAATAGATGGCATAAGCATTCAATTTTCTAGTTTAAGTATTAGTTTCCTTTTCAGTCAATAGATGGCGTAAGCATTCTCTTTGCTGGCTGAATTATTAGTTTATTTTTCTGTCAATAGATGGCGTAGGTCTTCACTTTTTGGGATAAATAAATAGTGCCTATTTTTGTCACTAGATGGCGTAGGTATTTACTTTTGGGGGTTTATTTATTAGTTTCCATTTTTGTCACTAGATGGCATACGCCTTCACTTTTAGGGATTAATTACTAGTTTCCATTTTTTGTCACTAGATGGCATAAGCATTCACTTTCTGGATATTTATCTGTCTCCCCGAGGTCGGTGTTTGTTTTTCTGTCTGCCAGATGTTCGTACATGAATTCTGTCTGACCAATGTCCTTCATGTCTTTGATAGTGGAATATTGTAGTAATGTCTGCCTGCCAGATGTTTGAATGTAAAATTGTCTGTCAGATGTTTCAAACAGGTAGTAATGTCTGCCAGATGTTGGAATAAGGTACGAATGTCTGCCCGATGTTGGAATAGGTTAGGAATGTCTGTCAGATGTTCCAATCAGGTAATAATGTCTGCCAGATGTTGGAATAAGTTAGTAATGTCTGCCAGATGTTGAAGAAAGTAGTAATGTCTGTCAGATGTTGCAATATGGTAGTAATGTCAGTCGGATGTTGGAATAAGGTAGTTATGTCTGTCAGATGTTGCAATATTATAGCAATGTCTGCCAGATATTGGAATAAGGAAGTAATACCTGTCAGATGTTGGAATATTGTAGTAATGTCTGCCAGATGTTAGGATACTGTGGAAATGTCGTCAGATGTTGCAATATGGTAGTAATGTCAGTCAGATGTTGGAATAAGGTAGTTATGTCTGTCAGATGTAGCAGTGTCAGCCAGATATTGGAATAAGGAAGTAATATCTGTCAGATGTTGGAATATTGTAGTAATGTCTGCCAGATGTTAGGATACTGTGGAAATGTCTGTCAGATGTTGCAATCAGGCAGTAATGTCTGCCAGAATTTGGAATAAGGTTAACGTCTGTCAGATGTTGAAATATGGTAGTAATCTCTGTCAGATGTTGCAATAATGTAGTAATGTCTACCAGATGTTGAAATATTGTAGAAATGTATGCCAGATGTTGAAATAAGGCAGTAATGTCTGCTAGATGTTGGAATAAGGTAGTAATGTCTGTCAGATGTTGGAATAAGTTAGTAATGTTTGGCAGTTGTTGGAATAAGGTAATAATGTCTGCCAGATGTTTGAATAAGGTAGTAATGTCTGTCAGATGTTGGAATAAGGTAGTAATGTTTGGCAATTGTTGAAATAAGGTAGTAATATCTGTCAGATGTTGGAATATGGTGGTAATGTCTGTCAGTTGTCGGAATAATGTCTGTCAGATGTTGGAATAAGGTAGTAATGTCAGTCAGATGTTGGAATAAGGTAGTAATGTCTGTCAGATGTTGGAATAAGGTAGTAATGTCTGTCAGATGTTGGAATAAGGTAGTAATGTCTGCCAGATGTTGAAATAAGGTAGTAATGTCTGTCAGATGTTGCAATATGGTAGTAATGTCAGTCGGATGTTGGAATAAGGTAGTTATGTCTGTCAGATGTTGCAATATTATAGCAATGTCTGCCAGATATTGGAATAAGGAAGTAATATCTGTCAGATGTTGGAATATTGTAGTAATGTCTGCCAGATGTTAGGATACTGTGGAAATGTCTGTCAGATGTTGCAATCAGGCAGTAATGTCTGCCAGAATTTGGAATAAGGTTAACGTCTGTCAGATGTTGGAATATGGTAGTAATGTCTGTCAGATGTTGCAATAATGTAGTAATGTCTACCAGATGTTGAAATATTGTAGAAATGTATGCCAGATGTTGAAATAAGGCAGTAATGTCTGCTAGATGTTGGAATAAGGTAGTAATGTCTGTCAGATGTTGGAATAAGTTAGTAATGTTTGGCAGTTGTTGGAATAAGGTAGTAATTTCTGTCAGATGTTGGGATAAGGTAATAATGTCTGCCAGATGTTGGAATAAGGTAGTAAGGTAACACATACAATAGCACTGGATATATCAAAGGCATTTGATAGAGTCTGGCATCAATCCTTATTGTCGAAGATGTCACACTACGGCCTTGCATCATTAGTTCCACTAATTTCTTCTTATCTTCATAACAGAAAAATACGTGTAATGGTAGATGGCCTTTATTCTCAATTTCACTCAATAAATGCTGGTGTTCCCCAGGGATCAGTTCTGGCCCCAACTCTGTTCCTCATTCATATCAATGATCTCATATCTACCACTCATAATCCAATACATTCCTACGCAATGACTCAACACTCCACAGTTCCTTCACATTTACCAATTCTTTCACCCAACCCGATCTTATAAATTCAAAAATAAACACTGCAATTTCTCTGAACCAGGACCTTTCTAGAATTAATGAATGGGGACAAGAGAATCTAGTTTCCTTTAATGCACAGGAAACCAAGTACATTCAATTTTTAACCGGCAGAATCTCACTGACTCCCATATATTTTTTAATGATGTAAATATTCCCACTTCCCCTAGTATTGGAATTCTCGGTGTAACATTAACTACTAACTTGAGCTGGACACATTATGTTAGAAGCATTGCTAAGAATGCCTCTAAAAAACTGGGACTCCTGTACAGAGTTCGAGAATTCTTCACTGACGAGCAGTTGGCCGTAATATATAAAAGTCATGTGCGCTCTCAGATGGATTACTGTTCACCTCTGTGGGGTGGAAGTGGAGTGGTTGCATTGAGGCAGTTGGACAAAATTCAAAATAAAGCTAGTAGATTAATCATAACCCTGCAATCACACAGGACCTTCCTACATTAGCCATACGACGAGGTTGCACCCTTGCATTATTCTACAGATATTTTCACAGCAATTGTTCCGAGGAACTTGCTTCAATTGTGCCGCCTCTCCACATCTTTCCCCGTAGAACTAGGGCAGCTGAGAGCGCCCATGAATTTACACTTTCTCCTCCACAATGCAGAACTTCTGCTTATCAGAATTCATTTATCCCCAGAGCTACTACTACTCTTTGGAATTCACTTCCCTCGAATTGCTTTCCACAAACTTACAATCAACAAATGTTTAAATCCAGTTGTTACAAACATTTTATGAATGGAGGATGCCTTTAGGCACATGGACCTTTTTGTTTTATCTGTGTTTTTCCTTCCTCCGTTCATTGTCTCTTAAAAAAAAATAAAAAATAAAATGTCTGTCAGATGTTGGAATAAGGTAGTAATGTTTGGCAGTTGTTGAAATAAGGTGGTAATGTCTGTCAGATGTTGGAATATGCTGGTAATGTGTGTCAGTTGTCAGAATAAGGTAGTAATGTCTGTCAGATGTTGGAATAAGGTAGTAATGTCAGTCAGATGTTTGAATAAGGTAGTAATGTCTGTCAGATGTTGGAATAAGGTAGTAATGTCTGTCAGATGTTGGAATAAGGTAGTAATGTCTGCCAGATGTTGGAATAAGGTAGTAATGTATGGCAGTTGTTGGAAGGTAGAGATGTCTGCCAGATGTTGGAATAAGGTAGCAATGTCTTCAGATGTTGGCATATGGTAGTAATGTCTGCCAGATGTTGATAAGATAGTAATGTTTGGCAGTTGTTGGAATAAGGTAGGTCTGTCAGATGTTGGAATAAGGTAGAAATGTCTGCCGGATGTTGGTATATGGTAGAAATAAGTCTGCCAGATGTTGGAATAAGGTTGTAATGTCTGCCAGATGGAATATTAAGGTAGTAATGTCTGCCAGATGTTGGAATATGGTAGTAACGTCTGACAGATGTTGGATTAAGGTAGCAACGTCTGTCAGATGTTGGAATATGGTAGCAACGTCTGTCAGATGTTGGAATGTATACATTCAGGCACACACCCACACCTGGGGGTGGCCGACCCGACACAGAGACCGAAAAGAAACAACATTTAAAGTTCCAATTCTTAGGAAGCCGGACCACTTTCCCGTTCCCTCGCCCCTCTGGCTCGCCAAGTGGGTGAAGTCTACAAGAGGAGGAGGATTCCTAGCCCCCGCCCCCAGAAGGAAAGAGTAGGACAGTAACAGAGACAGACAGAACGGTAAGGTTGGATAGACTGCCCTCACTCTGATTGGACCAGCCCTCACTGTATGTACTGTGTGTACTATATATATAAATATATATATATATATATATATATATATATATATATATATATATATATTATATATATATATATATATATATATATATATCAGTACTATATATAATATATATATATATATATTAATATATATATATTATATATATATATATATATATATATATATATATATATATATATATATATATATATATATATATACCCCAACACAGCCCACTACTAAAATAGACTGTACCTTAGACACCAGTACCAGTACAGTGCACCCTGTGCCAATATTGTGGCCACCATACCGGTCAGAGCCTTCCCTGGACAGTACTGATATTATGGTGCTAGACCCTCCCCATGGGTCCCAACACAGCCCACTACTAACATAGACTGTATCTTACACACCAGTACCTGTACAGTGCCACCTGGTGCCAATATTGTGACCACCATACAGGTCAGAGCCTTGCACTGACAGTACTGATATTATGTTGCTAGACCCTCCCCATGGATGCCAACACAGTCCACTACTGACATACACTGTATCTTACACACCATAACCGGTACAGTGCCACCCTGTGCCAATAATGTGACCACATTACCGGTCAGACCCTTGCACTGACAGTACTGATATTATGGTGCTAGATCCTCCCCATGGATGCCAACACAGCCCACTACAGACATACACTGTATCTTACACACCATAACCGGTACAGTGCCACCCTGTGCCAATATTGTGACCACTATACCGGTCAGAACTGTTGCACTGCCTGTACTGATATTATGGTGCTAGATCCTCCCCATGGATGCCAACACTGCCCACTACTGACATACACTGTATCCTACACACCTTAACCGGTACAGTGCCACCCTGTGCCAATATTGTGACCACCATACCGGTCAGACCCTTGCACTGACAGTTCTGATATTATGGTGCTAGACCCTCCCCATGGATGCCAACACAGCCCACTACTGACATACACTGTATCTTACACACCATAACCGGTACAGTGCCACCCTGTGCCAATATTGTGACCACCATACCGGTCAGACCGTTGCACTGACAGTACTGATATTATGGTGCTAGACCCTCCCCATGGATGCCAACACAGCCCACTACTGACATACACTGTATCTTACACACCATAACCGGTACAGTGCCACCCTGTGCCAATATTGTGACCACCATACCGGTCAGACCGTTGCACTGACAGTACTGATATTATGGTGCTAGACCCTCCCCATGGATGCCAACACAGTCCACTACTGACATACACTGTATCTTACACACCATAACCGGTACAGTGCCACCCTGTGCCAATATTGTGACCACCATACCGGTCAGACCGTTGCACTGACAGTACTGATATTATGGTGCTAGACCCTCCCCATGGATGCCAACACAGCCCACTACTGACATACACTGTATCTTACACACCATAACCGGTACAGTGCCACCCTGTGCCAATATTGTGACCACCATACCGGTCAGACCGTTGCACTGACAGTACTGATATTATGGTGCTAGACCCTCCCCATGGATGCCAACACAGCCCACTACTGACATACACTGTATCTTACACACCATAACCGGTACAGTGCCACCCTGTGCCAATATTGTGACCACCATACCGGTCAGACCGTTGCACTGACAGTACTGATATTATGGTGCTAGACCCTCCCCATGGATGCCAACACAGCCCACTACTGACATACACTGTATCTTACACACCATAACCGGTACAGTGCCACCCTGTGCCAATATTGTGACCACCATACCGGTCAGACCGTTGCACTGACAGTACTGATATTATGGTGCTAGACCCTCCCCATGGATGCCAACACAGCCCACTACTGACATACACTGTATCTTACACACCATAACCGGTACAGTGCCACCCTGTGCCAATATTGTGACCACCATACCGGTCAGACCGTTGCACTGACAGTACTGATATTATGGTGCTAGACCCTCCCCATGGATGCCAACACAGCCCACTACTGACATACACTGTATCTTACACACCATAACCGGTACAGTGCCACCCTGTGCCAATATTGTGACCACCATACCGGTCAGACCGTTGCACTGACAGTACTGATATTATGGTGCTAGACCCTCCCCATGGATGCCAACACAGCCCACTACTGACATACACTGTATCTTACACACCATAACCGGTACAGTGCCACCCTGTGCCAATATTGTGACCACCATACCGGTCAGACCGTTGCACTGACAGTACTGATATTATGGTGCTAGACCCTCCCCATGGATGCCAACACAGCCCACTACTGACATACACTGTATCTTACACACCATAACCGGTACAGTGCCACCCTGTGCCAATATTGTGACCACCATACCGGTCAGACCGTTGCACTGACAGTACTGATATTATGGTGCTAGACCCTCCCCATGGATGCCAACACAGCCCACTACTGACATACACTGTATCTTACACACCATAACCGGTACAGTGCCACCCTGTGCCAATATTGTGACCACCATACCGGTCAGACCGTTGCACTGACAGTACTGATATTATGGTGCTAGACCCTCCCCATGGATGCCAACACAGCCCACTACTGACATACACTGTATCTTACACACCATAACCGGTACAGTGCCACCCTGTGCCAATATTGTGACCACCATACCGGTCAGACCGTTGCACTGACAGTACTGATATTATGGTGCTAGACCCTCCCCATGGATGCCAACACAGCCCACTACTGACATACACTGTATCTTACACACCATAACCGGTACAGTGCCACCCTGTGCCAATATTGTGACCACCATACCGGTCAGACCGTTGCACTGACAGTACTGATATTATGGTGCTAGACCCTCCCCATGGATGCCAACACAGCCCACTACTGACATACACTGTATCTTACACACCATAACCGGTACAGTGCCACCCTGTGCCAATATTGTGACCACCATACCGGTCAGACCGTTGCACTGACAGTACTGATATTATGGTGCTAGACCCTCCCCATGGATGCCAACACAGCCCACTACTGACATACACTGTATCTTACACACCATAACCGGTACAGTGCCACCCTGTGCCAGTATTGTGACCACCATACCGGTCAGACCGTTGCATTGACAGTACTGATATTATGGTGCTAGACCCTCCCCATGGATGCCAACACAGCCCACTACTGACATACACTGTATCTTACACACCATAACCGGTACAGTGCCACCCTGTGCCAATATTGTGACCACCATACCGGTCAGACCGTTGCACTGACAGTACTGATATTATGGTGCTAGACCCTCCCCATGGATGCCAACACAGCCCACTACTGACATACACTGTATCTTACACCATAACCGGTACAGTGCCACCCTGTGCCAATATTGTGACCACCATACCGGTCAGACCGTTGCACTGACAGTACTGATATTATGGTGCTAGACCCTCCCCATGGATGCCAACACAGCCCACTACTGACATACACTGTATCTTACACACCATAACCGGTACAGTGCCACCCTGTGCCAATATTGTGACCACCATACCGGTCAGACCGTTGCACTGACAGTACTGATATTATGGTGCTAGACCCTCCCCATGGATGCCAACACAGCCCACTACTGACATACACTGTATCTTACACACCATAACCGGTACAGTGCCACCCTGTGCCAATATTGTGACCACCATACCGGTCAGACCGTTGCACTGACAGTACTGATATTATGGTGCTAGACCCTCCCCATGGATGCCAACACAGCCCACTACTGACATACACTGTATCTTACACACCATAACCGGTACAGTGCCACCCTGTGCCAATATTGTGACCACCATACCGGTCAGACCGTTGCACTGACAGTACTGATATTATGGTGCTAGACCCTCCCCATGGATGCCAACACAGCCCACTACTGACATACACTGTATCTTACACACCATAACCGGTACAGTGCCACCCTGTGCCAATATTGTGACCACCATACCGGTCAGACCGTTGCACTGACAGTACTGATATTATGGTGCTAGATCCTCCCCATGGATGCCAACACAGCCCACTACTGACATACACTGTATCTTACACACCATAACCGGTACAGTGCCACCCTGTACCAATATTGTGACCACCATACCGGTCAGACCGTTGCACTGACAGTACTGATATTATGGTGCTAGACCCTCCCCATGGGTGCCAACACAGCTCAATACTGACATACACTGTATCTTACACACCATAACCGGTACAGTGCCACCCTGTGCCAATATTGTGACCACCATACCGGTCAGACCGTTGCACTGACAGTACTGATATTATGGTGCTAGACCCTCCCCATGGATGCCAACACAGCCCACTACTGACATACACTGTATCTTACACACCATAACCGGTACAGTGCCACCCTGTGCCAATATTGTGACCACCATACCGGTCAGACCGTTGCACTGACAGTACTGATATTATGGTGCTAGACCCTCCCCATGGATGCCAACACAGCCCACTACTGACATACACTGTATCTTACACACCATAACCGGTACAGTGCCACCCTGTGCCAATATTGTGACCACCATACCGGTCAGACCGTTGCACTGACAGTACTGATATTATGGTGCTAGACCCTCCCCATGGATGCCAACACAGCCCACTACTGACATACACTGTATCTTACACACCATAACCGGTACAGTGCCACCCTGTGCCAATATTGTGACCACCATACCGGTCAGACCGTTGCACTGACAGTACTGATATTATGGTGCTAGACCCTCACCATGGATGCCAACACAGCCCACTACTGACATACACTGTATCTTACACACCATAACCGGTACAGTGCCACCCTGTGCCAATATTGTGACCACCATACCGGTCAGACCGTTGCACTGACAGTACTGATATTATGGTGCTAGACCCTCCCCATGGATGCCAACACAGCCCACTACTGACATACACTGTATCTTACACACCATAACCGGTACAGTGCCACCCTGTGCCAATATTGTGACCACCATACCGGTCAGACCGTTGCACTGACAGTACTGATATTATGGTGCTAGACCCTCCCCATGGATGCCAACACAGCCCACTACTGACATACACTGTATCTTACACACCATAACCGGTACAGTGCCACCCTGTGCCAATATTGTGACCACCATACCGGTCAGACCGTTGCACTGACAGTACTGATATTATGGTGCTAGACCCTCCCCATGGATGCCAACACAGCCCACTACTGACATACACTGTATCTTACACACCATAACCGGTACAGTGCCACCCTGTGCCAATATTGTGACCACCATACCGGTCAGACTGTTGCACTGACAGTACTGATATTATGGTGCTAGACCCTCCCCATGGATGCCAACACAGCCCACTACTGACATACACTGTATCTTACACACCATAACCGGTACAGTGCCACCCTGTGCCAATATTGTGACCACCATACCGGTCAGACCGATGCACTGACACTACTGATATTATGGTGCTAGACCCTCCCCATGGATGCCAACACAGCCCACTACTGACATACACTGTATCTTACACACCATAACCGGTACAGTGCCACCCTGTGCCAATATTGTGACCACCATACCGGTCAGACTGTTGCACTGACAGTACTCATATTATGGTGCTAGACCCTCCCCATGGATGCCAACACAGCCCACTACTGACATACACTGTATCTTACACACCATAACCGGTACAGTGCCACCCTGTGCCAATATTGTGACCACCATACCAGTCAGACCGTTGCACTGACAGTACTGATATTATGGTGCTAGACCCTCCCCATGGATGCCAACACAGCCCACTACTGACATACACTGTATCTTACACACCATAACCGGTACAGTGCCACCCTGTGCCAATATTGTGACCACCATACCGGTCAGACCGTTGCATTGACAGTACTGATATTATGGTGCTAGACCCTCCCCATGGATGCCAACACAGCCCACTACTGACATACACTGTATCTTACACACCATAACCGGTACAGTGCCACCCTGTGCCAATATTGTGACCACCATACCGGTCAGACCGTTGCACTGACAGTACTGATATTATGGTGCTAGGCCCTCCCCATGGATGCCAACACAGCCCACTACTGACATACACTGTATCTTACACACCATAACCGGTACAGTGCCACCCTGTGCCAATATTGTGACCACCATACCGGTCAGACCGTTGCTCTGACAGTACTGATATTATGGTGCTAGACCCTCCCCATGGATGCCAACACAGCCCACTACTGACATACACTGTATCTTACACACCATAACCGGTACAGTGCCACCCTGTGCCAGTATTGTTACCACCATACCGGTCAGACCGTTGCTCTGACAGTACTGATATTATGGTGCTAGACCCTCCCCATGGATGCCAACACAGCCCACTACTGACATACACTGTATCTTACACACCATAACCGGTACAGTGCCACCCTGTGCCAATATTGTGACCACCATACCGGTCAGACCGTTGCACTGACAGTACTGATATTATGGTGCTAGACCTTCCCCATGGATGCCAACACAGCCCACTACTGACAAACACTGTTTCTTGCACACCATAACCGGTACAGTGCCACCCTGTGCCAATATTGTGACCACAATACCGGTCAAACCGATGCACTGACAGTACTGATATTATGGTGCTAGACCCTCCCCATGGATGCCAACACAGCCCACTACTGACATACACTGTATCTTACACACCATAACCGGTACAGTGCCACCCTGTGCCAATATTGTGACCACCATACCGGTCAGACCTTTGCACTGACAGTACTGATATTATGGTGCTAGACCCTCCCCATGGATGCCAACACAGCCCACTACTGACATACACTGTATCTTGCACACCATAACCGGTACAGTGCCTCCCTGTGCCAATATTGTGACCACAATACCGGTCAGACCGATGCACTGACAGTACTGATATTATGGTGCTAGACCCTCCCCATGGATGCCAACACAGCCCACTACTGACATACACTGTATCTTACACACCATAACCGGTACAGTGCTACCCGGTGCCAATATTATGACCACCATACCGGTCAGACCGTTGCACTGACAGTACTGATATTATGGTGCTAGACCCTCCCCAAAATATTAAACAATAAATTAAACAATAAATTAAACAAAATAGAGCTAATTTATCGATATTATTTATGAAATTTGCCCAAATTTCCATGATTTTTGAACATACATGATTTGCAAATATGATTTTTAGATGTATTTTCGGCTGTTGAGTTCGAATCTGCCCTCAAAATTGGCCTACCATGTCAATTACACAAAATAGAGATCATTTATCGATTTTATTTGTGAAATTTGCCCATATTTCCATGATTTTTTGACATACATGATTTGTAAATATGATTTTTAGATGTATTTCCGGCTGTTGAGTTCGAATCTACCCTCAAAATTGGCCTACCACGTCAATTACACAAAATAGAGCTAATTTATCGATATCATTTATGAAATTTGCCCATATTTCCATGATTTTTGGGCATACATGATTTGCAAATATGATTTTTATATGTATTGTCGACTGTTGAGTTCGAATATGCCCTCAAAATTGGCCTACGACGTCAATTACACAAAATAGAGCTCATTTATCGATATAATTTATGAAAATTGCCCATATTTCCATGATTTTTTGACATACATGATTTGTAAACATGATTTTTAGATGTATTTTCGGCGAAAATACATCTAAACACCATATTTGCATATCATGTACGTCCAAAAAATCATGGATATATGGGCAAATTTCATATATTATATCGATAAATTAGCTCTATTTTGTTTAATTGACGTGGTAGGCCAATTTTGAGGGTATATTCGAACTCAACAGCTGGAAATACATCTAAAAATCATATTTGCAAATCATGTATGTCAAAAAATCATAGAAATATGGGCAAATTTCAGAAATTATATCGATAAATGATCTCTATTTTGTGTAATTGACGTGGTAGGCCAATTTTGAGGGCAGATTCGAACTCAACAGCCGACAATACATCTAAAAATCATATTTGCAAATCATGTATGTCCAAAAATCATGGAAATATGGGCAAATTTCATAAATTATATCGATTAATTAGCTCTATTTTGTGTAATTGACGTGTTAGGCCAATTTTGAGGGTAGATTTGATCTCAGCAGCCGAAAATACATATAAAAATCATATTTGTAAATTATGTATGTAAAAAATCATGGAAATATGGGCAAATTTCACAAATTATATCGAAAAATTATCTCTATTTTGTGTAATTGACATGGTAGGCCAATTTTGAGGGCAGATTCGAACTCAACAGCCGAAAATACATCTAAAAATCATATTTGCAAATCATGTATGTCCAAAAATCATGGAAATATGGGCAAATTTCATAAATGATATCGATAAATGAGCTCTATTTTGTGTAATTGACGTCGTAGGCCAATTTTGAGGGCGGATTCGAACTCAGCAGCCGACAGTACATCTAAAAATCATATTTGCAAATAATGTTTGTCCAAAAATCATGGAAATATGGGCAAATTTCATAAATTATATCGATAAATTAGCTCTAGTTTGTGTAATTGACGTGCTAGGCCAATTTTCAGGGTAGGTTCGAACTCAGCAGCCGAAAATACATCTAAAAATCATATTTGCAAATCATGTATGTCCAAAAATCATGGAAATATGGGCAAATTTCATAAATTATATCGATAAATTAGCTCTATTTTGTGTAATTGACGTGTTAGGCCAATTTTGAGGGTAGATTTGATCTCAGCAGCCGAAAATACATATAAAAATTATATTTGTAAATTATGTATGTCAAAAAATCATGGAAATATGGGCAAATTTCACAAATTATATCGATAAATGATCTCTATTTTGTGTAATTGACATGGTAGGCCAATTTTGGGGGCAGATTCGAACTCAACAGCCGAAAATACATCTAAAAATCATATTTGCAAATCATGTATGTCCAAAAATCATGGAAATATGGGCAAATTTCATAAATTATATCGATAAATTAGCTCTATTTTGTGTACTTGACGTGGTAGGCCAATTCTGAGGGCAGATTAGAACTCAGCAGCCAAATATACATCTAAAAATCATATTTGCAAATCATGTATGTCCAAAAATCATGGAAATATGGGCAAATTTCATAAATTATATCGATAAATGAGCTCTATTTTGTGTAATTGACGTCGTAGGCCAATTTTGAGGGCGGATTCGAACTCAGCAGCCGAAAATACATCTAAAAGTCATATTTGCAAATCATGTATGTCCAAAAATCATGGAAATATGGGCAAATTGCATAAATTATATCGATAAATTAGATCTATTTTGTGTACTTGACGTGGTAGGCCAATTCTGAGGGCAGATTAGAACTCAGCAGCCAAATATACATCTAAACATCATATTTACAAATCATGTATGTCCAAAAATCATGGTAATATGGACAAATTTCATAAATTATATCGATAAATTAGCTCTATTTTGTGTAATTGACGTGGTAGGCCAATTTTGAGGGTATATTCGAACTTAACAGCCGGAAATACATCTAAAAATCATATTTGCAAATCATGTATGTCAAAAAATCATAGACATATGGGCAAATTTCACAAATTATATCGATAAATGAGCTCTATTTTGTGTAATTGACGTGCTAGGCCAATTTTCAGGGTAGGTTCGAACTCAACAACCGAAAATACATCTAAAAATCATATTTGCAAATCATGTATATCAAAAAATGATGGAAATATGGGCAAATTTCACAAATTATATCGATAAATGAGCTCTATTTTGTGTAATTGATGTGGTAGGCAAATTTTGAGGGCAGATTCGAACTCAACAGCCGACAATACATCTACAAATTATATTTGCAAATCATGTATGTCCAAAAATCATGGAAATATGGGCAAATTTCATAAATTATATCGATAAATTAGCTCTATTTTGTGTAATTGACGTGTTAGGCCAATTTTGAGGGTAGATTTGACCTCAGCAGCCGAAAATACATATACAAATCATACTTGCAAATCATGTATGTCCAAAAATCATGGAAATATGGGCAAATTTCATAAACTATATCGATAAATTAGCTCTATTTTGTGTAATTGACGTGGTAGGCCAATTCTGAGGGCAGATTAGAACTCAGCAGGCAAACATACATCTAAAAATCATATTTGCAAATCATGTATGTCCAAAAATCATGGTAATATGGACAAATTTCATAAATTATACCGATAAATTAGCTCTATTTTGTGTAATTGACGTGTTAAGCCAATTTTGAGGGTAGATTTGATCTCAGCAGCCGAAAATATATCTAAAAATCATATTTGTAAATTATGTATGTCAAAAAATCATGGAAATATGGGCAAATTTCACAAATTATATCGATAAATGATCTCTATTTTGTGTAATTGACATGGTAGGCCAATTTTGAGGGCAGAATCGAACTCAACAGCCGAAAATTCATCTAAAAATCATATTTGCAAATCATGTATGTCCAAAAATCATGGAAATATGGGCAAATTTCATAAATTATATCGATAAATGAGCTCTATTTTGTGTAATTGACGTGGTAGGCCAATTTTGAGGGCAGATTCGAACTCAGCAGCCAAAAATACATCTAAAAATCATATTTGCAAATCATGTATGTCCAAAAATCATGGAAATATGGGCAAATTTCATAAATTATATCGATAAATTAGCTCTATTTTGTTTAATTGACGTGGTAGGCCAATTTTGGTGGCAGATCCGAACTCAGCAGCCGACAATACATCTACAACTCATATTTGCAAATCATGTATGTCCAAAAATCATGGAAATATGGGCAAATTTCATAAATTATATCGATAAATTAGCTCTATTTTGTGTAATTGACGTGGTAGACCAATTATGAGGGCAGATCCGAACTCAGCAGCCTAAAATACATATAAAAATCATATATGCAAATCATGTATGTCCAAAAATCATGGAAATATGGGCAAATTTCATAAATTATATCGATAAATTAGCTCTATTTTGTTTAATTGACGTGGCAGGCCAATTTTGAGGGCATATTCGAACTCAACAGCCGAAAATACATCTAAAAATTATATTTGCAAATCATGTATGTCCAAAAATCATGGAAATATGGGCAAATTTCATAAATTATATCGATAAATTAGCTCTATTTTGTTTAATTGACGTGGTAGGCCAATTTTCAGAGTAGGTTCGAACTCAGCAGCCGAAAATACATCTAAAAATCATATTTACAAATCATGTATGTCAAAACATTATGGAAATATTGTAAAATTTAACAAATTATATCGATAAATTAGCTCTATTTTGTGTAATTGACGTGGTAGGCTAGTTTTGAGGGCAGATTCGAACTCAGCAGCCGAAAATACATCTAAAAGTCATATTTGCAAATCATGTATGTCCAAAAATCATGGAAATATGGGCAAATTTCATAAATTATATCGATAAATTAGCTCTATTTTGTTGAATTGACGTGGTAGGCCAATTTTCAGAGTAGGTTCGAACTCAGCAGCCGAAAATACATCTAAAAATCATATTTACAAATCATGTATGTCAAAACATTATGGAAATATTGTAAAATTTAACAAATTATATCGATAAATTAGCTCTATTTTGTGTAATTGACGTGGTAGGCTAGTTTTGAGGGCAGATTCGAACTCAGCAGCCAAACATACATCTAAAAATCATATTTGCAAATCATGTATGTCCAAATATCATGGAAATATGGGCAAATTTCATAAATTATATCGATAAATTAGCTCTATTTTGTGTAATTGACGTGGTAGGCCAATTTTGAGGGCAGATTCGAACTCAACAGCCGACAATACATCTAAAAATCATATTTGCAAATCATGTATGTCCAAAAATCATGGAAATATGGGCAAATTTCATAAATTATACCGATAAATTAGCTCTATTTTGTGTAATTGACGTGTTAAGCCAATTTTGAGGATAGATTTGACCTCAGCAGCCGAAAATATATCTAAAAATCATATTTGTAAATTATGTATGTCAAAAAATCATGGAAATATGGGCAAATTTCACAAATGATATCGATAAATTAGCTCTACTTTGTTGAATTGACGTGGTAGACCAATTTTGAGGGCAGATCCGAACTCAGCAGCCGAAAATACATCTAAAAATCATATTTACAAATCATGTATGTCAAAATATTATGGAAATATTGTAAAATTTCTCAAATTATATCGATAAATTAACTCTATTTTGTGTAATTGACGTGGTAGGCTAGTTTTGAGGGCAGATTCGAACTCAGCAGCCAAACATACATCTAAAAATCATATTTGCAAATCATGTATGTCCAAAAATAATGGAAATATGGGCAAATTTCACAAATTATATCGATAAATGATCTCTATTTTATGTAATTGACATGGTAGGCCAATTTTGAGGCCAGATTCAAACTCAACAGTCGAAAATACATCTAAAAATCATATTTGCAAATCATGTATGTCCAAAAATCATGGAAATATGGGCAAATTTCATAAATTATATCGATAAATTAGCTCTATTTTGTTGAATTGACGTGGTAGGCCAATTTTCAGGGTAGGTTCGAACTCAGCAGCCGAAAATACATCTAAAAATCATATTTACAAATCATGTATGTCAAAACATTATGGAAATATTGTAAAATTTCACAAATTATATCGATAAATTAGCTCTATTTTGTGTAATTGACGTGGTAGGCCAATTTTGAGGGCAGATTCGAACTCAGCAGCCAAACATACATCTAAAAATCATATTTGCAAATCATGTATGTCCAAATATCATGGAAATATGGGCAAATTTCATAAATTATATCGATAAATTAGCTCTATGTTGTGTAATTGACGTGGTAGGCCAATTTTGAGGGCAGATTCGAACTCAACAGCCGACAATACATCTAAAAATCATATTTGCAAATCATGTATGTCCAAAAATCATGGAAATATGGGCAAATTTCATAAATTATATCGATAAATTAGCTCTATTTTGTGTAATTGACGTGTTAGGCCAATTTTGAGGGTAGATTTGATCTCAGCAGCCGAAAATACATATAAAAATCATATTTGTAAATTATGTATGTCAAAAAATCATGGAAATATGGGCAAATTTCACAAATTATATCGATAAATGATCTCTATTTTGTGTAATTGACATGGTAGGCCAATTTTGAGGGCAGATTCGAACTCAACAGCCGAAAATACATCTAAAAATCATATTTGCAAATCATGTATGTCCAAAAATCATGGAAATATGGGCAAATTTCATAAATTATATCGATAAATGAGCTCTATTTTGTGTAATTGACGTGGTAGGCCAATTTTGAGGGCGGATTCGAACTCAGCAGCCGAAAATACATCTAAAAGTCATATTTGCAAATCATGTATGTCCAAAAATCATGGAAATATGGGCAAATTTCATAAATGATATCGATAAATTAGCTCTATTTTGTGTAATTGACGTGGTAAGCCAATTTTGAGGGCAGATTCGAACTCAGCAGCTGACAATACATCTAAAAATCATATTTGCAAATCATGTATGTCCAAATATCATGGAAATATTGGCAAATTTCCTAAATTATATCGATAAATTAGCTCTATTTTGTTGAATTGACGTGGTAGACCAATTTTGAGGGCAGATCCGAACTCAGCAGCCGAAAATACATCTAAAAATCATATTTACAAATCATGTATGTCAAAATATTATGGAAATATGGGCAAATTTCATAAATGATATCGATAAATTAGCTCTATTTTGTGTAATTGACGTGGTAGGCCAATTCTGAGGGCAGATTCGAACTCAGCAGCCAAACATACATCTAAAAATCATATTTGCAAATCATGTATGTCCAAATATCATGGAAATATGGGCAAATTTCATAAATTATATCGATAAATTAGCTCTATTTTGTGTAATTGACGTGTTAGGCCAGTTTTCAGGGCAGGTTCGAACTCAGCAGTCGAAAATACATCTAAAAATCATACTTACAAATCATGTATATTAAAAAATCATGGAAATATGGACAAATTTCATAAATTATATCGATAAATTTATTTTTTATTTTTTTTGGGGGGATGGGGGTGTACATATTGATGTGTCATTGGGTAGTAGCATACTTTAGCCTGCTAAATATATAAAATTGTGTCTCAGAATCTGTCTGACTTGATAAGAGTTTCCAAAACAAAATTGCCAAGAAAAGCAATCGCTTAACTGGCCATTACTGACCAAGCGAAGTATTCAAGAGAAGGCCGTCCTCCCGCCTCCATGTTGAGGTCAAGTCCCAGCCATCTTACTTCACTCACTTGATGTCTCTTAATGCCCACCTCTGCCTCAGCCTCCGCCACCGCTGACCACCACACCTGAAATATCATACATGAACTACTACAACTGAAACACTACTCCTGAAACACTAAAAGGATCATACAACACCATCTTACTTCGTTCACTTGGCTGTTAGCCTCAACCACAACTGAACAACACAACAACTCCTGAAACATTATACATGACATCAGTTTCAAATTTCGAGCATAATATTATGATATATTCCTACCTCTCCACCTCCCTCTCTCCTACTTATGCCTAATATCCTAATTTTTTCTAAAGATGTATTTTCTACCCTCTCTGGGCTTAATACTAAGAAGGCGTACGGTCCGGATGTTGTTCCTCCTGTTGTACTCAAAAAATGTGCTTCCGTGCTGACTCCCTGCCTAGGCAAACTTTTTTGTCTCCGTCTCTCCTCTAACGTTTTCCCTTCTTGCTGGAATTTTGCTCTCAATCAACCTGTCCCAAAGAAGGGTGACTGCTCTCAACCCTCCAACTATCGCCCAATTGCTCTCATCTCTTGTATCTCTAAAGTTTTTTAATCTATTCTTGCTTCCAAATTTCTTAAGCATTTATCTTCTCATAATTTACTCTCAGATCGCCAGTATGGCTTCCTTAAGGGTCGCTCTACTGGTGATCTTCTTTCATATCTAACTAACTCTTGGTCATCCTCCTTTCTAAACTTTGGTGAGACCTTTTCTATTACACTTGACATATCGAAGGCCTTCGATAGAGTCTGGCACAAATCTTTAATTTCTAAACTACCCTCCTTCGGTTTCTATCCCTCCATATGTGCCTTTGTCTCTAATTTCCTTTCCGGCCGTTCCATAGCTGCGGTTGTGGACAGCCATCGCTCATTTCCTCATACTATCAACTCCAGTGTTCCTCAGGGCTCTGTCCTATCTCCCGTTCTCTGTCTAATTTTCATAAATGATCTTCTCAACTGTACTCCAGTCCCATCCATTCATACGCATACAAATCTACCTTACACTACTCAATTAGTTTTCCTAAACGCCCCAGCCAGCAATCCCTCAAAGACAAACGTAATGAAGCCATGCAACACTTATCTTTTGATCTAACTACTATTTCCAATCGGGGCAGAGAAAACCTTGTTGCCTTTAATGCGTCAAAAACCCAACTTTTTCATCTTACTACCCGTCCGGAAATCCCAGAGGACTATCCCTTACACTTCAACAATACAAAAATCAATCCTTCATCTTCTCTCAATATTCTCGGTGTCTCTTTTTCTTCTGCTCTCACTTGGAAGGACCATATTACCAGTCTTGCTAAGGCAGCCTCCTAGAAGCTGGGTGTGCTCAACTGCCTCAAGGGGTTCTTTACCCCTGCACAGCTTCTTGCTCTGTACAGGGGCACAGTGTGTCCTTGTATTGAGTATTGTTCACATATGTGAGGAGGATCCTCTCTCACCACACTCCTAGACAAAGTAGAAAGGAAAGTCTTTCGTATAATTAACTCCCGTCCACTCACGAACTCTCTGCAATCTCTCTCTCTTCGCCGCAATGTTGCATCTCTCTCGCTATTCTATCGCTACTACAATAATCAATGTTACTAAGAGCTTTCCCAGTGTATACCACCTCCTCTACATAGGGCACATAGTACCCGTCTTGCAACACAATCCCACCCCTACTCTGTGCAACTCTCCAACCCAAGAGTGAAACGTTTTTCTCAGTCATTCTTCTATTCAACTACTGAGCTCTGGAACTCTCCCAGAATCAGTCTTTCCCTCTTCTTATGACTTAAATTGCTTCAAACTCCGTGTATCCAGGCAATTTGGCTCGAACGTCCCTTGATTTTGGCCCTGTCACTCTTTCAACTCTGGGGACACTCACTACAGGCAGTTCTGTCTTTTGTCTCCCTCACTCACATAGAAAACAAAAATAGATCCTGACCTCATCCATCACCGCATCATGAACATCTCGACCCCTGAGTGACACTAGTAGTGACCCGTCGTGGTGGAAGACGTGGTCGGGTTCAGGGTGACCTCCGGGCCTGTCCAGAGCCCCTGGGTACTCTCCCGTCCAGGCTGCGCGGCGACTCACTACCAAACATCCATCGTTGGTGATCGCCAGTAAACCCACTCCTGAAACAATGAGTTTTGTTGTAGGTTATGATTAAAAATGGCATAGATAACTCTGCAGAAATATGTCTACATACTTTTATCCAGTAATATACTGTCCCACTCTTATTCAGTCCAGCTCTCCAACCCAAGAATTGGCAAATTTTCTTAATCGTTCTTCTACTCAACAAGTGAACTCTGGAACTCTCTCCCTCAATCAGTCATTCCTCCATTCTATGACTTAAACTTCCAGGTATTTTGACGCAAACGTCCCTTGAATTTGGCTCTGCCACTCTGTTGGCTTTGGGGGAGAGACACTCGTACAGGCAACCTGCCTTTTGTCTCCTTCATACACATAGAAAACAAAATGGATTATGTATGAAGTATTGTCAAAATACGATTATCAGATAATGTGGCAAGCATTTACACACAAATACATGGAATATGTTGCCATATTTGACTTTTCAGGTGGACCAGTCATAATATGTCAGTCATTGATAATTATATCTAAATTGTTTGGCATCGTTTAGAATGCAAAATTATATATACTGTAGCACTTTTATTGTTATGGTTTTAATACTTCATATTTTCCCTTGCATATATAACATTTGAAGAATTGTTAAGACAATTAATACTGATCACGAATGTAAGCCTAGCGTCTCGGACTTCCACCCAGAAGGCCCGGGTTCGCGCCCACGCTCGGCGCATTAAAGATTTTTCACAAGCACTGAGTCGTTACCATCCCTCA
The DNA here is from genome assembly GCA_032716605.1 of Paralithodes platypus. Taxonomy (NCBI): domain Eukaryota; kingdom Metazoa; phylum Arthropoda; class Malacostraca; order Decapoda; family Lithodidae; genus Paralithodes; species Paralithodes platypus. The sequence continues at coordinate 64,503,468 of CM064509.1, forward strand.
TGAGCAAAGGGATGGGGTAGTAGTACAGGACCCCAATGGAAATACGCCTAATCGGCCTTATTGAGCTATCCTTAGCTAGCTTAGCATGCGCTAGCTTTAAGAACTATTATTATTATTATTAAGGGTATAGAAATAAATATGTTTGATTACCTTCTGCCAAATGTTTATTTCTATTAATCACTACCTTCAGACAATTTTATTCAGTTTAAGAGACTGCATATTTAACCCCTTCAGGATTATGACGCATTTTGGCAGCTTATTCTGGCTATCATTAGACGATTTTATTCAGATTAGGAAGGGTATATGGAAGTCAGAGGGTTAATTGAGAGAGTGTTACATTTACCCTTTTGATTCCCACAGATCCATCCTAAGCTGAATAAAATAGTCTAGTGATAGCCAGAATAAACTGTCAAAATACATCACAATCCTCACGGGGTTAAAAACCGTGAAAACACTAATTAAACCTGTTGACGCCAAGAACACCTTTATACGATTAACTCAATACTCTGGAAGGAATTAGCCTGGTAACCCCTTAACACTATCTGGTGCGACGTCTTGTGGGTTATTATGGTATTTTGTTGTATTGTTATTGAGGGTTTAATTTTGTTTGCCATTTTCGAACAATGTGTTTTTAGTTTACCCCTAGACTTGCAAAAACGCCTCCCCAGACTAAAAAAAAACGTCCCCCAGACCCCCTTCAAGCTAAATATGTACATTTTTCGATAGAAAATTTAAGGCCGGTTTCTCCCAAATTGTAGGCTCGCTATCGCTTAAACTGAGTTGGATGCTATATTCAAATATTCTTGGCCACATTAGCCTACATAAACTATAATCACATTATTAACCCTTTCAGGACCATGACGATTTTAGCAGTTTCTTCTGGCTATTATTAAACGATTTCATACAGCTTAGGAAACACCTCTAGCAATCAAAGGGGTAAAGTCGATCTCAATTAACCCTTCGACTCGCGCAGATCCCTCCTTCACTTAAAAAAATCGTCCAATAATAACCAGAATAAACTGCCAAATGCGTCATACTCCTCAAGGGGTTCATTAAATAAACACGAATAGCCTACTAATTGCCAAATGGAGGTTGTAGGTCACACCAATCGAACAGGGCACTACCCAAGGGAGGCCTATAGGCATGTCATAAGGAGTTGACGGAACTCCTGTTTCATTTGTCTGGCTTCCCTCACTGTTTTTGCTTGTGTCTCTGCCTTGGTGGTGTAATGGTTAGAGTGTTTAAAATCTGTATCTGGTAACCCAGGTTCGAATCCCGGTGGATCACATGCTTGCTTTCATTAATTTCTTTGGGAGGTGTTTGGTGTTGGAGTGAAATAAATAAAAATAGATACACAGAGTAATCCAGCCAGCTCTCACAAAGCCCTCCTCCTCCTATGTATTAAACAAGCACAGCACACTTCTTTCCAATACACACACAATTTTGTTTTTTCTGTCACTTTCAACTTTGGGGGAGACACATGTTACAGGCAGCTTTGCCTTTTGTCTCATTCATACACATACCGGTAGCAAGAAAAATCAGTGCTTTGAAATGCTTATTGCATAATGTATGGAATTATCCTGTTTAGTTTAAATTATAATAGTAAATATATCTTGGCATAGGCAATTATAGAAAAATAATCCATACCATAATAATCTGTATAATACGATAGGAAGTAAGGAAAATATGTGGGCATGAGAAGAACATATGATTCCGCAATGCTATCATGGAGTGACCTTGTTGCTTCCAAGATCTTTATTGAGGAAGTGTTCGGCCACCCCCGTTAGCTTGGGTGGGGTTAAAAGTCGCAAAGTATTTTAGAGAAAAATTATAATAGACACAGAAATGGTTTAGATTATCTGAAAAAACAATAATATATAATAATAGGAATAATAATAATGATAATGATAATAATTATAATAATAATGATAATAACAAAAGTAATAATATAAACATAATATTAATAACAATTTGAATATATATTAGAATAATACAAATTTGAAAGGACCTGTTATATTTTGTTTAATAGTGGTATATTGAATGGCTCTCTCAGGTTATGCCCTTTTCATGACCTTTTACTTTCCCTCGACTTCGGATACTCCTTTATCTTCTCTCTCTCTCTCTCTCTCTCTCTCTCTCTCTCTCTGCTATAAATGTTACATCAATGTTTTGTACATTTTCTTCTATTCGTTTTAGTGCACATTCTTCAACTCGTTTACTTCCTCTTCCTAAATATCTGAAATACAGTGCGGTATTCCCGCAGAGTTTAGAGTTTATTGTTATATTCGATTCCATGGGGAGGCTGACCGTTTGTTTGGTCTAATAATTCATTTATTCATACATTTTTTTTTAGTTTCCTCCCTAGACCTCCATCAAGCTTAGAAAAACACCCCCTAGACCCCCTTTCAAGATAAATTTGTACATTTTTCGGTAGAAAAATGTCCTGGCCGAAGGCCGGTTCCTCTTGAAATTGCAGGCTCGCTATAGCTCGCCAGGAAATAATCGACACCTAAATGGCATGAAAGGTCTTAGAATTGACAACGAAATGAGGCGAAAGGTGTTAAAATCGCCAAACTAATGAACCGAACGTCTTATAATCTCAAAACTAGTGGGGCTAAACATTAGGGAGAAGGGGGTCCAAAAAACGGTCTTCCTCCCCTTAACTGGGCAAAAAACATCACCACATCATAAATATTGACCCTATTTAGTCCGAGGGATGTTTTTTTGGAGCTTCCCTGTTTCCCTCCATTAGTTTGGACATTTTAAAACGTGCACCCCATTAATTTGGCGACAATAAGACGATTCACCCTATTCTGGATTCATGTGTCGATCTATTTCTGGTGAACAATAGGGAGCCTGTAAATTAGAGGAAATCGGCCTTCGGCCAGGACATTTTTATCTTGGAAAAATTTACAAATTGAGCTTGAAGGGGGTCTGGTGGGCATTTTTTAATTTGAAGGAAGTCTGAGAAGGCGTTTTTGTTAGCCTAGGGGACAAATAAAATGCTTTGCTCGAAAATGGCAAAGCAAGCAAAATCCTCAGCAGCCTAATAAATCAATAATTATACAATATCTCATTTTACCCTGATTTTTTTTTTCTAAGGCCATTTTTACTCTAATACCAACATCATATTTGGAGGAAGCTCTTATTTGAACGAACTCTTGATTTAGATGGATAATATAAACAGTAACCTATATATTGTTTTTATATACAGTATTTGGTATTATATATTTGTATTATTATTATTATTACTTTTATTTTTATTTTGTTCAGGCTGTATAGACCATTAATGTTTCGTTATTTGGGAGACCTACCGACTCGGCAGGTTAATTACTTCAACTTTCGCCTATCATATTTTTACAGAGAGAGAGAGAGAGAGAGAGAGACTTACACATTATACAGATATCAAGTCAATTATTTATTATCGCTACTCACCAACGGGGTCAGACATATAGGCTTGCGGATCACCATAATCTCTCAGGCCTCTATCTTGTATCAGGCGATGATTGTGTGCCAAATTAGTGCCACAGAGAGCCTTATAACACGTGAGCCCCAATTTTAGCTCCCACATGCCCTCCTCAAATCGCCAGCCGCCCAATCGAAACTTTGATCCATTGTATAAACGAGAATTTTCCCCACATTTCACGGCCCACAGCTTCTCAATGTCTTCATCCACATCTTTAACATGCTTACGGTCGAAGTTGGAGGGTTCGAATTTGGCGGTGATTTTCTGGCGCAAGATGGCAGCACCTTTGCTATCGGCCGCCACCACAATGTCCATCCCCCCACACTGCAAACGCCGCACATCCCCGCCACTACATATGCTCATTGTCCTACGTAAACAAGTCCGTATCGGCACTCTCATGAATGAAAGGCCGTCGCTGCAGTGTATGTTCTTGTCACACTGGCAATATGTCAGTTACTGTGACTTAAAGGCTAGAACTGATGTAGATTAATTATTGGGAAGACGTAGTAGGTATGTGCCGGTCACTATAGTGAAACTCGTCTGAATGAATGAAATAGGTAGAATTTAATTGATGAGTTAGAAAAGCAGGTGATATCAAGTTCTCATTCATAGATCAACACTCAATTCCTTATGTATCGATTGGTATGGGTTTGGCAACACATTCATGCTGTTTAGGAATACACGTGAAAGTGTCTAGACGGGAAGTTGGTAGACCTGCCGGGTTCACCTTGACAGCAGCACGGCACACCTGAGTCACGCGTTGCCATGCGCTATACAGCACATTTTATATGTAACTTTTGATCGCTAATTAAAACTTTAACTTTATTAATTCTGTCATTTTTTTGGGTGATGTTGCACTAACATCGATGACTATACTGAAGGTAGATTGTATTATATGATATAAATTATATTAAAAGTTTATTTCCTAAGCTGTCAAATCAGCTTTGACGATTTAAAGTTGCGGTGAAAACTCGCTCGTGTGATTCTGCTACAAGTGAAACTCCCAATGACGGGGAAATGTAGGAAGGGAAACTTTAGACACGTATTACACAATGGTACTTGTCCCTGAAGTTATACATGACAACTGTTATACAAATATTTTGTAATATCGTTATTATAGACATATTTATTTACATTCCTATCATGATTAATATAGGCCTACAGGAGAGTATCTCAAGATTAAACATTTCAAACATATTAATGACCAAATTTGATGTTTCAAGCAACTAATACACCTACAACTAAGAAAAGGGCAGACGTGTGATACTATTGTATAAAAGCATATAATAATGGCGCACGTAAGAGCATATTGCAACACAAGCCCATAACTTTGAACGTATTATAGTTGTGACCATGGCTAGAGGACAATTTTGTTATCATGGTCTCTAGGCAATAATTCAACAATATTACATGAAGGACATTTGACCTTTTCCAACAAATGACACGACGAGAATACTTCCTTAGATGTTCTGCCCAACTTTGGAAACTGATTGATATTTGGTTACCCTTTCGATTCAGCTTTTAAAGGGGAAGTAGTCGCTTTTTCTGGAGCCCCTTCTCCCTCATATTTAGCCCCATTAGTTTTGAGATTTTATTAGGTTCGTTCCATTAGTTTGGCGATTTTAGACGTTTGGCCCAATTTCTTTGTCAATATTAGGACCTTTTGTGCCATTTAAGACTCGATTTTATCCTGGCAAGCGATAGCAAGCCTGAAATATTAGGAGGGATCGGCCTTCGGCCGGCACATTTTTGGGTTCAAACTGAACTGGGCCATCGAGCCCAATGTGTTGCCCCTTCCCTCCTCTTCATTCACAAGATAGACTATTCCTAAGCCGAATCAAATTTTCTATGGGTAGCCAGTCTGAGCTCAAGATAATCAAGCTTTATCTTTCCGAATTTGATCGTTACCAGAGAACAACAAGAGGTCCTTCCTAAGGTCTTTGAAATTGCTTTAAGTTAGTCAGAATACGTAAATAGCATCTTATAGGTAGTGTCAACGAACTTGACAAATAGTCTTGACCCCTTAGCTTCTCATAACTCACACGGGCTTAGAGCAAACTGGCTGTAAATATCCACACCTATTTCCTGGTGGGCTCTTCCCAAATGATAAAAATTTCAATTCGATTGCTTTCATTCTTTTTGAGTTATGAGAAGTTGAGGGGTCAAGATTTTTGTCTAGTTCGTTGGCGCTACGGTACTAAAAAGGTTTATCAGTGAAGTATGTATGTGAAGAGGCAAGCACAAGTGAACCCAGTGTGTAGTGAAGTGGCTGTTCATCCATGGTAATAGACGGGAAGGATGTGGTTGGTTCAGACCCTGGCAAGTGTGAGAAGGGACTCTAATATTTGGTCTAGTGGGTCTGCGTTGGTAAATACTAGCACACTATAAGCTGCATGAATTACTGGATATATATATATATATATATATATATATATATATATATATATATATATATGTATATATATATATATACGGTATATACAGGGTATATATACATATATATATCAATGTACCAACTCATTTGGTGGGTGTTTGGCTGCATATCACAGTGTTGACAAACATCCAATTTTTACTGGCTGTAAATGCGCAATATAGCTTTGAAACATACATATATATATATATATATATATATATATGTATATATATATATATATATATATATATATATATATATATATATATATATATATATATATATATATATATATATATATATATATATATATTATATATACATATACATATGTATATTTATATATATATATATATATATATATGTCTATATATATATATATATATATATATATATATATATATATATATATATATATATATATATATATATATATATATATATGTATGTTTCAAAGCTATATTGCGCATTTACAGCCAGTAAAAATTGGATATGTTTGTCAACACTGTGATATGCAGCCAAACACCCACCAAATAAGTTGGTACATTGATAACACACACACTCTTATCTTATCGTTATAAAGGGTAGTGATAATGTTACTGTGAGGTGAGAATTGGGTCACCGGTGTGTCTGTCACTCACCAGCTTTACCTAAATTATGTATGTAATGAAAGAGTGTTGGTTACCGTGGGCGGACCTGTGTGTGTGTGTGTGTGTGTGTATGATCTCTTATCTTTTTTTGGTTTCTACAAATCTTGTTATGAGACGTCGATTTGAGAGTAGACCAAAGTCGCATTTACAATTAAAGTGCTATCAACTGAACTGTCCGAACAGCATTGTCAAACTCATTACACTGGTTAGTGGTTGTATACATATATAATACAACACTTTCAACAATAGTCACTCCAACAGCCACATTAGCATTCAAAATGCGCTATACTAGCATACACTACATATACAACCTTACCTAGCCGGGTTAAACCACCGTGATGCTGGGAGTGGCATCTCTCCCAAAGAGATAGGCTGCTCCTGTAAAGGATCATACGAGGCTGCTGCTGATGATGATGATTATAAAGCACTGTATGTGTGTGTATGTAGGTTAGGGGGGAGGAGGAGGGGGGCGGGTAGATATTATTATGATGATTATACAGAATTGTATGTGTCTGCATGTGAGATTAGGGAGGGTGGGGAGTTGGGGGTTAGAAGATATATATTCTTCTACGCTAATAGGTGAACTTTAAACTTTAGGATGGTACTGTACTAAGGACGTGGAGTGGAGTATCTTCCACCTTGTCCTCTACCACCCTTCACCCACCCACCCATCCACCCATCCACTCACCCACTCACCCACCTACTCACTCTGCAACTGATAATTACAAGGGCACCATGACCTTGGCTACATTAGACTTCAATATCATCATCTTACCTTGACTGATTTATAATTTACACTTGGAACTACATATAAAACAATCGAGAAAAATGGAATACATAAACCTTGGTCATCATTACAATATTTGATAAAAATTTAATCAAGATCAAATACCTTAACACTTTAACATTATTTATGTAAAACCTTATGTGTGTTTTATGGAAATTAAACTACTGTACAGTCACAATCAACAGTTCACCGAAAATCTTGATAATAATGTGTGTAATATCTAGAGATTTTGACATTAAGGGGGTAATGCTTGTTTTTTTTTGGCCTTTACATTTATCTATTTATTTATTTTTGAGTTTCCTCGCTAGACCTCAATCAAGCTTTACAAAACACTCCCTAGACCCCCTTTCAAGATAATTTTTTACATTTTTCGGTAATTGTTTTTTATTTAGACGATATTATGCAGCTTAGGAAGGATCTGTGGTAGTTAAAAGGGTTGGTTGAAAAAGTGTGAAGCCTTATTATTGCTAGAGGTCCTTCCTAAGCTGAATAAAATCGTCTAATAGTTGCCAGAATGCGATAAAAAAGACGTCACTGGTAATGTATGGGTTAATCTGGTTATTTTATCGTATTAGAGGTTAGGAGTCATGATTTCTGACCTACCTTTAATGAATGAACTTACGATAGTATAGTTTGTCATCCTAATGAATATTTTCCATATAAAAGTATGTTTATTCTATTGCAATATTACTTAATATTATAATATCGGAGCACTCTTAAAGGGAGATATTTAGTTTGTTCCCCAGACCTCCATCAAGCTTTTAAAAAATACCCCCAAGACCCCTCTTCGACATAAATTTGTAAATTTTTCGGTAGAAAAATGTTCCGGCCGAAGACCGTTCCTCGTAAATTACAGGCCCGCTATCGCTCGCCAGAAAAAAAATCGACAGATACATATCAGGAAAGGTCTTAAAATTGACAGAAATTGGTCGAAATGTCTTAAAATCGCCAAACTAACGGGGCGAATGTCTTAATATCTCAACAATAATGGGGCTAAACATAAGGGAGAAGGAGGTTCGAAAAATAATCTCTTAAGTGAAATTCTTCCCTTAATGGAGGCCTGTTTGCTACGAGGATATATTAGTTTAATTATATCAGTAATTCCATATATTATGATATTACAAGCCATTTGCAAACTGTATACAAAGAAAAGTAAGCAACAGCAGTTCTATTAACCCTTACAAAAGCTGTTCATAATATGTAAAGTAAAAATTCAAGTTAAGAATAATAACTTCAACTATTTAAGATGTTGGGTGGATTTGATAGGCCTCTGTTAGTGTTTTGTTTTATTCGCTATTAAAGCCTTTATTTTTGGCGGTGTTTTGTTTTATCCGCTATTAAGTAATTTATTTTGTTACCGTGTTTTGTGTTATTCGCTATTAAACCCTGTATTGTTGGCTGTGTATTGTGTTATCTGCTATTAAACCCTGTATTGTTGGCTGTGTATTGTGTTATCTGCTATTAAACCCTGTATTGTTGGCTGTGTATTGTGTGTTATTCGCTATTAAACCCTGTATTGTTGGCTGTGTATTGTGTTATCTGCTATTAAACCCTGTATTGTTGGCTGTGTTTTGTGTTATTCGCTATTAAACCCTGTATTGTTGGCTGTGTATTGTGTTATTCGCTATTAAACCCTGTATTGTTGGCTGTGTATTGTGTTATTCGCTATTAAACCCTGTATTGTTGGCTGTGTATTGTGTTATCTGCTATTAAACCCTGTATTGTTGGCTGTGTTTTGTGTTATTCGCTATTAAACCCTGTATTGTTGGCTGTGTATTGTGTTATTCGCTATTAAACCCTGTATTGTTGGCTGTGTATTGTGTTATTCGCTATTAAACCCTGTATTGTTGGCTGTGTTTTGTGTTATTCGTTATTAAACCCTGTATTGTTGGCTGTGTATTGTGTTATTCGCTATTAAACCCTGTATTGTTGGCTGTGCATTGTGTTATTTGCTATTAAACCCTATAATGTTGGCTGTGTATTGTGTTATTCGCTATTAAACCCTGTATTGTTGGCTGTGTTTTGTGTTATCTGCTATTAAACCCTATATTGTTGGCTGTGTATTGTGTTATTCGCTATTAAACCCTGTATTGTTGGCTGTGTATTGTGTTATCTGCTATTAAACCCTGTATTGTTGGCTGTTTATTGTGTTATCTGCTATTAAACCCTGTATTGTTGGCTGTGTTTTGTGTTATCTTCTATTAAACCCTATATTGTTGGCTGTGTATTGTGTTATTCGCTTTTAAACCCTGTATTGTTGGCTGTGTATTGTGTTATCTGCTATTAAACCCTGTATTGTTGGCTGTGTATTGTGTTATCTGCTATTAAACCCTGTATTGTTGGCTGTGTATTGTGTTATCTGCTATTAAACCCTGTATTGTTGGCTGTGTATTGTGTTATCTGCTATTAAACCCTGTATTGTTGGCTGTGTATTGTGTTATCTGCTATTAAACCCTGTATTGTTGGCTGTGTTTTGTGTTATCTGCTATTAAACCCTGTATTGTTGACTGTGTATTGTGTTATCTGCTATTAAACCCTGTATTGTTGGCTGTGTATTGTGTTATCTGCTATTAAACCCTGTATTGTTGGCTGTGTATTGTGTTATCTGCTATTAAACCCTGTATTGTTGGCTGTGTATTGTGTTATCTGCTATTAAACCCTGTATTGTTGGCTGTGTATTGTGTTATCTGCTATTAAACCCTGTATTGTTGGCTGTGTATTGTGTTATCTGCTATTAAACCCTGTATTGTTGGCTGTGTATTGTGTTATCTGCTATTAAACCCTGTATTGTTGGCTGTGTATTGTGTTATCTGCTATTAAACCCTGTATTGTTGGCTGTGTATTGTGTTATCTGCTATTAAACCCTGTATTGTTGGCTGTGTATTGTGTTATCTGCTATTAAACCCTGTATTGTTGGCTGTGTTTTGTGTTATCTGCTATTAAACCCTGTATTGTTGACTGTGTATTGTGTTATCTGCTATTAAACCCTGTATTGTTGGCTGTGTATTGTGTTATCTGCTATTAAACCCTGTATTGTTGGCTGTGTATTGTGTTATCTGCTATTAAACCCTGTATTGTTGGCTGTGTATTGTGTTATCTGCTATTAAACCCTGTATTGTTGGCTGTGTATTGTGTTATCTGCTATTAAACCCTGTATTGTTGGCTGTGTTTTGTGTTATCTGCTATTAAACCCTGTATTGTTGACTGTGTATTGTGTTATCTGCTATTAAAACCCTGTATTTTTGGCCGAGTTTTTGGTTATCGACTATTGAACCCCTTTGTTTTATTTTTTATTTTTGGCCGTGTTTTAGGTTATCTGGTATTAAGGGGGGTGACCTGTTTTTGTTCTGTCCTTTTCTATCTTTCTCTGGCTTGTATCCATTTGGCCCCATTCAGCCTACTGTTTTAAAACGTTTATCCCCATTCAGGTGTCAATTTCTTACTGGTTAGCGGTAGCGAGCCAGCATATTTTTTTATTTTTGTTAGACAGCAGGCTAAATTTGTACATTTTTCGATAGAAAAATCTCTCCGGCAAAGCCGGATTTCTTCATATAATGCTGGCTGGCTATCGCTCGCCAGGAAGAAATCGACACCTAGATGGGGATAAACGTCTTAAAATAGTTGGCTGAATGGGGCCGAATGGATAAAAGCCAGAGAAAGAGAGAAAAGGACAGAAATAACAAAAAGCAGGTCACCCCCCTTAAGTCCTTTATTTTTGGCCGTGTATTGGGTTATTTGCTATTAAACCTTTATTATTTACTATGTTTTAGGTTATTCGCTATTAAACCCTTTATTGTTGGCCGTGTAGTGTACGTTATTAAATCCTTTAATGTTGACCGTGTTTTGGGTTATCGGCTATTAACCCTTTATTTTTGGCCGTGTTTTGCGTGATCGGCTATTAAATCCTTTATTTTTGGCCGTATACATAACAAAAGCAGCCCCAGGAAAACACTTGCCTAACCTCATTTCCATAGTGGCATCAGTAAAGGCAGATTCACACGAGCGTCTTATTTTGATCCGGCAACTTTTATCCACAACACTCATCTGGTAGCTTCGATAATATACTCTAAATATATTGTTATCTGCCTTCAATCTAGTTGCCGATACCAGGGCAAAATAGTCTCAAAATGTTACCAGTAAATATGTCTTGGATAAAATATTGCTGGCAAAACTCCTGGTGTAAACCCACCTAAGGATTTATAAAGGCTTCTGGACGCCACCTTGGGAGGGCTTACCTGGAGGCCAATATGTACGTAACAATACTTATATACGTGTATATATATATATATATATATATATATATATATATATATATATATATATGTGTGTGTGTGTGTGTGTGTGTGTGTATATACTGTACAATATAGGTTGATTGAGTTAGTCTTTAATATGTGTATGTTTGTTTGTGTGTGTGTTTTTTGTTTTTTTTATATACACATATATTACCTAAGCTGAATAAAATCCCTTGGTAGTATTATAAGCAAGTCAGAAACCATGTAGCCTGAACTAAATGAAGCAAACCCCCCCCCCCAACAAAATAAATAAATAAATAAATAAATAATAATAATAATAATAATGACCCTCCCCTTCTAAACGCTTGGTGCCAAAAGTTTAGGCCTACTGTGAGGGGTGGGGGGTGGGGGGGGGGGGTCAAAAATTAGTCTTTAACCCTTTTTTTTTTTTTTTTCCTTGGATATCTTTCCTAAGCTGTGTAAAATCACCTGAGATAGTTTTTAGCCCTGCGTTGTTGTTGTTTTTGTTGCTTCTGTTGTTGCTGTGATAGTAGTAGTAGTTGTTGTTGCTGTTGTTGTTGATGATGATGTACTAGTAGTAGGAGTAGTAGTAGTTGTTGTTGTTGTTGTTGTTGTTGATGATGATGTACTAGTAGTAGGAGTAGTAGTAGTTATTGTTGTTGTTGTTGTTGATGATGATGTACTAGTAGTAGGAGTAGTAGGAGTTGTTGTTGTTGTTGTTGTTGATGTTATTGTTGTTATTGTTGCTTTTTTATTTTTGTTTTTTGCTGTTGTTGTTTTTGTTGTTGATAATGATGATATTGTTGTTGTTGTTGCTGATATTGTTTTTGTTGTTGTTGTTGTTGTTGCTGGGTGCCAGGCTGTTTACTGTGGGTGGGTAAAAATACATGGGACCACGAGTCGCGCACAGTCGCCTTAACCCGTTCAATACCAGGGACGTCCTTTTCATCATATTCTGGCCATTATTACAGGCTTTTATTCAGCTTAGGAAAGAGCTCTAGCAATAATGAGGCTTCAAACTATCTCAACCAACCCTTTTAACTACCGCAGATCCTTCCTAAGCTGCATAATATCGTATAAGTCTAACTAGAATAAAATATAACACATGTCGCTGGTACTCAAAGGGTTAAAAAATAGTAGGGTCTTGCCTCTATAATCCGTATGTGTTGGCTTTTTATTTCACTGATTTAGTTGGATTACGGTTAGCTTGGGGTTTTTTTTCTACCTCCAAACTGTTGCCATCAACTTAGGAAGGATCTATTTTTTATGCCACTTCGTTTTCTTATCCTCGGACAATAACAGTTAACCCTTACAGTAACGGCGACGTCTTTGAGTGCTATTTCAGCTGCATTTAGACGATTTTATGAAGCTTAGGAAGGATATTTGGTGGCTAAAAGGATTAATTAGAGATACTGTAATCTTTTAACGGGTAAACGTCATTCCTAAGCTGAACAAAATCGTCTAATAGTTGCCAGAATATAATAAAAAGGATGTCACCAGCACTGAATGGGTTAATAACGTACTTATTTTGTCATCTGATTAAAGGGGTTAGAAGATTAAGTACTGCAGTTCAGTATCTCCTAATATACGGCTGCCCATCAAATTGACCTAAGCCACACCTGACCTCTGATCCATAACAACAAAAACAACAATAACAACAACAACCCAACAATAACAAGACAACAACAATAAAATCAATAACAACAACAATAAAAACAACAACAATACCAACAACAATACCAACAACAATACCCCAACAGTCAACACACACAGACACTTACAGGTATGATTTAAAAAAAAATAAATGCTTCTCAAGCTTCATTTTCTTATATAATTTCGAAATTAAAATTCGAGTTGTAAAGGTGGGATACGATTTGTTCACCCCCCTTTAAAATAATGTAATCGTCAGTTCTCTATCTTAATATATTTTGTAGACTGGGTAGATGAAGGGGGGGTAATAACCTTTGCTATTGATATTGCACACACACACACACACAGTATGTCACACGCTCTCACACACACACACACACACACAATATGTCACACACACACGCGCCCTAGTTAAGTATTTACTATAGGCAACGTGGCTCGTGGCACGTAGGCCCTCTATTCTGTACTTGTTGACCCATTAATATAGGCCTAAGAGCATAGTGTGTGTGTGTGTGTGTGTGTGTGTGTGTGTGTATGTGTGTGTGTGTGTGTGTGTGATTTAGATGTATTGTTTGTGTGTACTGTATTCAGTGTTTCGTGACTGTATTAATTTTGTGAACATCTATTTGCTTTATTGCGTGTATTATAGGCTCCCTGCGTGCGTGTGTGTGTGTGTTTTATGTGCTTCACCATTAAACCTTCTCTGTTTGATAGTGATAGTATATGCCGTTACCCCGTCAGTCGATTTTATTCAACTTAGGACAAACGTACCCACGATGATAAACAACTATGTCTATCCTGTTAAACTCTTGGCACTGTTTTATTGTATTGTAATTTTTTTCTTAGCAATAGCCAAACAATTTAATGTCACTTAATAATAATTCGTCGCATAAAATAGCATAATAAAACTGAATTTTAAGTACAGAGAACTTAAAATGACAAATATTGAGGATTTCTCCATGCACCAAAGCTGAAATTTACTGGTGTACTATGATTGATTTATTGATTTGTACCGTAAGTGAAACCCGGCGAAAATAAAGAACATAATCAGCGTCTCTCATTGTGTCGCCAAACCAACAATATATTTCAAGGTTATACAGCGGAGATAAAGAAAGTGTCTTTGTTGAGGGGAGGTTTAGTTTTTTCTGGACCTCTATCTCCCTCATGATTAGCCCAATTAGTTTGGCGATTTTAAGACTGTGCCATTTAGGTATCTATTTTATCCTGGCGAGCGATAACGAGCCTGTAATTTATGATGTCCCGGCCTTTGGCCGGGAAATTTTTCTACCGAAAAATTTACAAATTCATCTCGAAGGGGGATTTTTGGGGTATTATTTATAGCTTGATGGAGGTCTTTAATGGGAACTAATAATTATAATTAAATAAATAGATACATAAATGAACAAATATATAAACATCTTGAACCCACATCAACAAAGACAAGTCACGTATACCAATGGCATCCGAGCGTTGTTGGTGCTTGTTTCAGTGAGTAGCTTTGGCACGCAGAGACGTCTATAAGGAGAAGCGCGAGTCAATGGGTTTATAGTAGCCTCCATGTTGAATACCTTGTGTTGTAGTCCCTCCAACACCCCTTCTCTCCTCATCTCAATTAACCCTCTGACTTCCATATACCCTTCCTAATCTGAACGAAACCGTCTAATAATTGCCAGAAAATAGAAAAGAAATGCGTTGTCGTATCTTGAAAGGCTTCATAACTGTTATGATGTGTTGTACAGGCCGTGGTTTGTAATGACTAGCACTGGACACCTGAGTTGTAACAAAGCATGTGTCGCAGTTTTAACGAGGAGTTTTTTGTATTATTCTGGACCCCCTTCCCCCTCATGTTTAGCCCCATTAGTTTTGAAAGTTTAAGACGTTCATCCCATTAGTTTGGTAGTTTTAAGACCTTTTGCCCCATTTATGTGTCAACATTAAAGCTTTTCGTGCCATTTGGGTGTCGACTTTTACCTGGCGAGCTGTAGCCAGCTTGTAATTGAGGAGGTACCGGCCTTTGGGCAGGAAAACAAGTTATCGAAAAATTTACAAATTTAACTCGCAGAGGGTATTTGGGGGTGTGGAGGGGGGTAAAAAAAGCTTAATCGAGGTCTAGGGACCATAATGGCGCTCATAATAAACCAGAATTTTCAGTAGTGTCCCTATAAATATCACAGGCACTCCCTCGCCCTCTGCCAACATGGTACACTCACACGGGAGGCTACACACACTTTCACTTTCAGGGGAGAGTGAGTGGGGGTTGTTTTGTATTTAGTTATAGTGAATGAACGAATGACATATGTGATGGAAGTTTTAATATGCCCACCAAGGTATCGTGTATGTGTGTGTGTGTGTGTGTGTGTATGTGTGTGTGTGCCTAGTGTGAGTGTGTGTTTGTGATTGTGTGTGTGTGTGTGTGTTTGTGATTGTGAGTGTGTGTGTGTTAGTGAGTATGTGTGCAGCCGAGTAAGTGTGACGTGTGTGTGTGAGAGAGAGAAACACGTGTCTGTAATTATGTGTGCGGAAGTGATTCTCTGAGGGTGAGATTGTTTGTATGTATGTGCGAGAGTGAATGTGTGGGTGAGTATGTGTGAGGGCGAGTAAATGTGACGTGTGTGTTGTGTGAGGGGGAGACACGTGTGTGTTTTAGTAACTGTGTTTGCGAAGGTTTGTGTGGATTATATTGTTTGTATGTATGTGTGTGTGTGTGTGTGTGTATGTATGTGTGTGTGTGTGTGTGTGTGTGTATGTGTGTGTGATAATGCTAATACATAAAGGTAAACAAACACTAACAGCTCTATTATACCCCCCTCTCCACACACCTCAGCCACACTATATCCCAACCAGAGGCGTGACTTTAATTCGTCCTTAGGCTGCAGTAGATTGGGATATAAATACTTGCCCTCTCACTCTCACACTCACACTCTTCTACACTCTCTGATAGCACTCTTTCTTAATTGTATATCCACCCCCTTACCCTCACCTCTCACTCTCACTTCTACACTCTACCCACTCGAACACTCTTTTTTCAACTGTCTATCCACCTCCACTACCCCACTCTTACCTTTCACTCTCCTTCTTCCTATGACACTCTTCTTCACTCTTTCTCAACTGTCTATCCACCCCCTACCCTCACCTTTCACTCATCTTCACTCTACTCTCTGATAACACTCTTTCTCAACTGTCTATACATCCCCCTTACCCTCACCTTTCACTCTACTCTCTGATAACACTCTTTCTCAACTGTCTATACATCCCCCTTACCCTCACCTTTCACTCTTCTTCATTCTACTCTCTGATAACACTCTTTCTCAACTGTCTATCCACCCCCACTACCCCACCGTCACCTTTCACTCTACTTCCTGCCTACACTCTACACTTTGAGAGCTATATTACTCCTCTGTCTACCTCCCCCCTTACCGTCACCTTTCACTCTCCTGTTTCCTTTTTACACTCTTCTTCACTCTATCCCTTATGAGCTCCATTTGTCATCTATCTATCCACCCCCTTTACCTAACTTCATCTTCCACTCTCCGTTTCCTTTTCTTCACTCCTTTTCAACTGTCTATCCACCCCCCTCACCGTCAACTTTCACTCTCCTTCCTGTCTACACTCTTCTTCACTCTACCCTATTGAGAGCTGTATGACTCATCTGCGTCTCCACTCCCCTCTCTACCTCCAAATGTTTTTCTACACAGTTAGAAAGAACCCATGATATATGCTTTAATTTCCCATTTTCGAGCAATGTATTTTAGTTAGTCCCTTAGGCGGTCTTCCTGCCTTCCCAGATTTCCTTCAAACTAAAAATAAATGCCCAATCAGAGCCACTTCCAGATACGTATGTACAATTTTCGATAGACAAATGTCTCCAAACTAATGGAGTGACACAGGTGAGGTCAAAAAAACAAAAAACAAAACAAAAAACATCGGACAGTTTAGGGTTAATGGGTAAACTTTCCCAAACCAATTCCATTCTAAAAAAAAAAAAAATATCAGCCCTATCTGTCTATCTGTGGGTTGTTTACTGTTTGAGGGGCTACCATAATTATGTTATCTGATCAAGGTGGGTCAGTCCGGGCCTCTCTATATAAAGAAGCTTGGGATATAAATACCTTGTAAGAGCATTTGACCCTATTTGGACACTTTAACCCCTTCTGTACCGGGGACGTTTTTTAAAGTTCATTAGAGCTATATTTAGACGATTGTGTGCCGTTTAAGAAGGATCTGTGGTAATACAAAGAGTTGAGTGAGATAGTACGAAGCCTGTTAATTGCTGGAGGCCTTTTTAAAACTGAATAAAATCATCTAATGGGAGCCAGGATAAAGTTAAAATAGTGGCATCGGTACAGAATGGGTTAATTACTATTTGCATAGCTTCTTTAAACCCATAAATGTAACCCCTTTCAGCATGATGACGTAATTTTCATCATATTCTGGATGCCATGAAACGATTTGCTTTGACTGTACCTCCTGTATGTTATTCCTGAAGAAGCCTTCACCGGCGAAACTTAGATTAAACTTTGGTCCTCCACTCTGCCTATGTGTCTTTCCCCACATCTGTGTCACCGCCAACGCTGTATATTTTACGATTTGCTTTAGCTTATAATCTACCTCTAGGACTCAAAGGGGTCAATAACATCTCTATAAACACTCTAAATAACATAGGACTTCTCAAGCGGCATAAAATCGGTTACTTTTTAGCCAGAATCAAAGGTAAAAAGACATCATGGTGCTGAAGGGGTTAAGGGAGCCCACCTCGCTTTGTTTCTCTTTCTCTTCCTCTCTTTTTGGCTTGTATCCATTCGGCCCTATTCAGCCTACTGTTTTAAGACGTTTACCCCCATCCAGGTGTCAATATTTTCCTGGCGAGCGGTAGCGAGCCAGTATATATATTTTTTGTTTTACATCAAGCTAAATTTTTACATTTTTCGATAGAAAAATGTCTCCGGCAAAGCGGGATATCTCCATACAATGCTGGCTCGCTATCGCTCGCTAGGAAAAAATCAACACCTGGATGGGGATAAACGTCTTAAAACAGTTGGCTGAATGGGGCCAAATGGATACAAGTCAGAGAAAGATAGAAAAGGAGAGAAACATAAAAATAAAGCAGGTGACCCCCATTAACAGTGTAACCTCTCCAATACCTTCAATCATTACCTGCCTCACAGGTGTGTGGGCCGACGGTCGGATGCGATTTGTGTATATTATCTTCTACAGCCTAGTTTTGTTACCTCCGCCAACAAAGTTTGACAGATGTTATATATTCGCCTATGTTTAGTTGTCTGTCTGTTTGTTTGTCTGTAAACAAGATATCTCACAAAGTTATCAACGGATTTTTACGAAAGTTGGTGGGCAAATAGGATATACGCCTAGGGAAGAAGTGATTCAGTTTAGGATGTAATCATATCCTGCAAACCAAATCCAGAAGAAAATTTAGGCCTATGAGTGATTCAAATTAATTAATTAGATTATTTATGGAACTGATTTTCACGAAATTTGGTGGGTAGATAGGATATGTGCGATTCAATTTCGGAGGTGATCCTGATCATATGTCACACTGGTGTCATTGTTGTGCTACAAAATGGAAGGTAAATGCAGGTAAGGTAAATAAAATAGGAGATAGAGAGAGAGAGAGAGAGAGAGAGAGAGAGAGAAAAAAAAGAGAGAGAGAGAGAGAGAAGCAGTGTTGCCGCCATGTGTACTCATTTCCTCTCAAGAGTTACAGTCGTAGTATATGAAAACCTGAAAGCAAACTCGTGGGTGGGAACTCTGCCTCAGACAACCTTGGCGTGAACAGGAAGGCTCAAAAAGTTCTTGAGTCGAGAGCGAAAGGCTGAGGGTTATAATATTACGGCTGTGTGTGTGTGTGTGTGTGATAGTGTGCTTGTGTGTGTTTGTGTGTGTGGCCAAGTGATAGTGTGCTTGTGTGTATGTGTGTGGGCAAGTGGTGGCGTGCTAGTGTGTGTGTGATTGTGGGTGTGGGCAAGTGGTGGTGTGCTAGTGTGTGTGTGATAGTGTGATTGTGGGTGTGGGTAAGTGTGTGTGGGCAAGTGGTGGTGTGCTAGTGTGTGTGTGATTGTGGGTGTGGGTAAGTGTGTGTGGGCAAGTGATGGTTTGCTAGTGTGTGTGTGATTGTGGGTGTGGGTAAGTGTGTGTGGGCAAGTGGTGGTGTGCTAGTGTGTGTGTGTGATAGTGTGATTGTGGGTGTGGGTAAGTGTGTGTGGCCAAGTGGTGGTGTGCTTGTGTGTGTGGGTGGGTGATAGTGTATGTGTGTGTGATAGTGTCTGTGGGTGTGGGTGTGTGATATTGTGCGTGTGTGTGTGTGTGTGTGTCTGGCCAAGCGGTGGTGTATCAAGGTACAATATTGACCAAATATGTAGGTTTGCAGGTACGTACATAAGGTTTGGGGCGACAGTTCAAGTGTACACACATTAAAATACTTTGAAACAGAGTGCTTTAGGTTAGAGGAGGTAGGGCAGGTTAGTTAAGTTCGATCTAGATAGTTTTATTTAGGTTGTTTGGTGTGTGTGTGTGTGTGTGTGTGTGTGTGTGTGTGTTACTGTAGGCCTATGTGTGCGTGTGTACCGGTCCTTGGGTTGCATGGCTTGCTTCTCCGTAAATATAAATTACCATAGGCTAACAAACCACCACCAATGTATCAGTTTACTTTAGTTAATGCGCAAATACCAGATAAACATGTGTGATAAGAGGAACACCTTTAGCTTCGTAATAAATAATAGGTTTTATAGAGATAGGTAGTTATATCCGTGCATTGTTGTTATGATGAGCCACACACACACACACACACACACACACACACACGGAGAGTTACGTAGATTTACATAGATACACATACTGCATAGACCTTGCGGCCCCTAATAGGCAGTCCGAACTTAATTCAAACTAAATTTGCTACTAAGTGGAAAGTAAGGCTAGCAACGCAGAAGGCTCTCTTCCCACCCACCACTCCCTCTGAGAGAGAGAGAGAAAGCGAGAGAGACAGAGTGAGAGAGAGAGAGAGAGCGAGAGCGAGAGAGCGAAAGCGAGAGAGAATTAAAGATAAAACAAATAAAATCAGCGACCTAGATCAAATGCAAAGGATTAAACGAGGCTAATGGACAGGTAATTAATTATTCCCAGGTGTGAAGTACGTATAAGGCGCAGGTGTATATTTGCCACCCACCAGACTTACTACGTAATACAGGGGTAGGTAGTTGCTTTTTCTAGAACCTCTTCTCTCTCATGTTTAGCCCCATTAGCTTTGAAATTTTAAGACGTTCGCCTCATCAGTTTGTCGATTTTAAGACATTTCGTCTTATTCCTTCATCAAAATGTATAATTATAATAATAATATGCCACCCCCTGAAGACTAAATTAAAGTTAGGAAGAGTATTTGAGAGCCAGAGAGATTATTGAGGTTCCTCTAACTCACTAACTACCACAGTACCCCCCCCCCCAACAAAAATAAATAAATAAATAAATACATAAGAATAAATAAATAAATATATATATATATATATATATATATATATATATAGCAAGCCTGCTAATTAACAGCAAGCCTGCTAATTAAAGGCTTGCTATCGCTCGCCAGGAAGAAACTGACACCAACATGGCACGACAAGTTAAATTTGACAAAGAAATGGGACGAAAGATTTTAAAATCGCCAAACTAATGGGGCCACATCTTAAAATGTCAAAACTAATAGGGCTGAACATGAGGGAGAACGAGGTCCAAAAACAAAGCCTCTTATAATTTATGAATTAGTAGCGGTATGAGCGGTATATATAATAGGTTAGATTGAAGTGACGTCACGAGTAATAAGGAGTGGTCTTTATGGACCCCCTCTGTTTTCCCCCATTTGTTTGGTGATTTTAAGACGGTTCCCTCCATTAGGTTAGCTAATATAAGATAACGGGGGAGCGTTAGCGAGACTGCAATTTTGGAGGAGTAACCGGCGTTTGGTTGAAACCTTGTATATATACTGTATATACTGTATAATTATATTTGTTTAGCTTGAAGGGAGGTCTGGCGGGTGTGTGATTTTGTTTTCCTATGGGGTAAACTAAAAATAAATTGCTCAAGAATGAAAAAACAATAAAAAACATCAATATTATCTTAATTAAAAAACACACACATACGCTAATTATGTTGCCCCTGAGCTCGGAGGAGGTTGTAATATTTTGGAAATTATATGATTGAGTTTCTAGGTTTCAATAGGCAATGATCACTGTCTCGTTTATATCATTAATGAGTGTTCAAGTATTCATGGCCACGACTGTATCCATTATGTTTTGCGCCGAGACCCAAGCATTCCGTACCCATGTGCCTAAAGCCTCACACACACACACACACACACTGAGGTAATCAATCCACTGAATGCCTTATCATACGTCCTTACGATATTTTACTTCCCTACTATCCGGCTCAGCACACAGTTATCGAAGTCGAATAATCTATTTAATATATGAGCTTTCATGATACATTGAATATCTTTATATTATTATGAATAGAAGAAGCTTAGTTTAAATTAGTGTAGGCCCACTGTCTTAACCAACACATATTTATGAAATTCTTCTTAAAACACTGTAGAGTAATATTATAATAAACATAACGCATAACAGGGTCGTTTCCATATTAGCAGTAATACTATATAAGACAATGGATGGCGCTAATAGACCCCAGGGGATTTTTGTCACCTGTAATAACAGCTGGCCTATTCTGTGGTATATTTGTTTTTACTAAGACAAAAGTATAGTTGGGAATCTAGAAATGTCATTACCCCACTGCATGTACAAACTGCTCATTAGACAACTTCTGAAGCCTTATAATAGCTGCTAGCGCTTTTTCCTAGAAGTTGACATTACTGTATATTGAAATGTGCTAAAGTATAGGCCTAATCATCGACACAAGTAACCGCATAAGCTCTGTAAACATAGGGTGGGATAAAGGAACGTCTGGAGCCAACTGTGCATACAGTATTTGTATTTTACCATCAGGAATCGAATGGCCATAATTATTTAATTCTTCAGTTGCAGCTTACATCAGTCTATAGCCTACCAGGAGTTTTCCCGACTCACAATCCCGCGTCTGTTTGTTAGGGATAAAGTGATGAGACGCGATTAATCAATTATGAGATGATAACGCCATGCGCGATATCAAGACGTTAGTCGGTAATTTCCCTTGCTTTCATTGTGTAGTTGATAGATTGAAATATATATTTATATTATAATTATGTCATTGTAGTTTGCTTTAAGTATTAGATCACTACCAAACTGATGAGACCTGAATCTACCCCATCATTATTGTAATAATGTTGAGTTTATAATCACGTCACTTTCAGACTGTTAAATACTGTATATCAGTCAGACTGTTGACTGTATCAATGTTAAACTGTTAAATATCGATCTGTGATAAACGTTTGGTTATTTGGTAAATTGTTTAGGTACCATCATTATTTTGTATCGTGCCAGGCAGATTGGTAGTTGTGCATCCCAGTGTCTCTTCATTTGAATAAATATTTGTATAGTTAGTCTACTCGTCTGCAAGTTATTGCCATAATGATACTGACAGTCAGTTTCCAATGGCTTGCCACCATAAGTCAGTTATCAACAATGGCTTACCATTGAGTAAAATATATTTTTGTTGAAAGTTGTTGGCTTTACTTCTCAATAAGTGAGTTTTCATTTACGTCTTTAACTTTAGACTATTGTACACATTTTAGCGAGTCTACTGTAGAAACTGTGACCCTTAGTCTCATAAGTTTAGCTCTCGGAGGGCTGGAGCAAATGGGCTAAAAGTTAAGACCTATTTACACAGGTTAACTTTTCCCTCCCTGATTTACAAGAGACTTTTGGAATCACACTCTAGACTCCTCATAATTAATTGTTATAATTGTATTAGTCTTGTCGTGGTTAGTGTAATCAGTGTATAAACACCGTCAGTGTTAGGTATCCTATAATAGTTACAACACCATGATGTCAGTTGATGCTGTCGTAAAACTAAATTAGAACATTATTTGTGTCATATAGGCCTAGTTGCCAGCCCGTTTTCACTTTTTGTCAGTGCTGTCACTCTAACAGGTTGTTGCTAACTTGAGTGCTGATATTGGTTTGTCATAATTTTGTATAAATAATAGTATATTGTTCTTGTAGGCTATTGTTATAACGACAGCCTATCTTTCTACTGATTTGTTCACAGATAGGATGGTAGGCCTATATGTAGCCTAGTTTTATCCATAAAGTGACGTCAATAGCATAAATCAGTGTTGTTGCATAGGCTACTCGTCAAGGTCATTGAGGATGAAGATTATACAAATCTAACATACATTTGCAATGATATGATGCTTTATTTGTTGATTTCCTCAATAAGTAATAGGCCTATATATAGGCTATATATACAGTATATATATATATATATATATATATATATATATATATATATATATATATATATATATATATATATATATATATATACTTATCTACTTTCACCTTACAGTAGGCTACTGGTAAGAGAAATACACGAATGTTATAACTAATAATACACAAAATAAAAAAAAAAATGTGATTATGAACGAAATTAGGTTGTTAGCGGGGCAAGTTTTTGTGCATTGACGTACACATGTCTAGCCTACTACTTGTTTGGTTACCCACTGTTGCAATATCAGTGTCGTTTGTGCCAATGCTACTCTTACATTTTACTTTTAGTTCAATAACAGAACAGAAAAAGGCCTTAATTAAAATATTTCAATTGACGAGTGATCTATTTATAACATACGGAAGGAGCAGGTAGGGTAGATCTATACTTTTATAACTCACGCAAATTGAGCTTGTAGGCATATATTGACAAGTTGGGACACATGAATTTAGTAGTACATGTAATGAAACTTACATGACAACAAGCAAAGATAATTTTCTCCTTGCATGGGAAGTTGTACCAAGCAATATCACGACGAGGCAATATTTCAGAAAGGATCGCCACTTCTCATTTCTCATCGGTCGACCTTTGAAGTTATCTACCTGAAATCCCTTATATATGTGATTATTCTACGGATAAATGACTATTGTACTTATTAGGAAGATGTGGATGTTCGTTTATAATATGGTTTTAGGTAGAACATTACATTCTGGAGATTCATATCAGCGTATATTGATCGCATGACGATATGAGAAGGCACTCCTCAACCCCCACGATTAGCTTCTGGCAAGGAGGAAAGAGGGGGGGATTGGGGGGGGGCTACGCTGCATCCGAAACCCTACACGTACGTGAGTACTACTATAGTGTAAGGTATTTAATTTAACTTTATACGATTTATAGCGACTACAATTGGAAGAATATGGATGGCAATTTTATATGATCATCACTTTGTATTCTAACTTTGTTGATACTAGGCAATGCAAGGTAAATTACGATGGCGCCAGCAAAAGACGATACAATTGAGACATCGTGTTGTTGTGGTGTCCTCCCCAGTGCCAGGCGTAGTGAATTCTCTCCCTGTTGACACTGTGCATCGTGAAGAAGAAGAAGAGTTTGGTTCCCTTTAATTCACTGATTTTCGAGGATCTGGAGGGGGCTTGCGCGTGGCATGTTGGTAGGCCTATTTTATTACATGGATATAAGCAAAGTTTAACTAAAGGTAAGCGAAGGTGGTTATATTACGATTAAAGTGTAAATTTGTACATATGTTGGAGCGAGGTGTTGATATGGCGGAGACGGTGTGCGGGTGTGGTGCCTCGCAGGCTCGCCAAGCATGTAGGATAGTATGATTTTCTGAAGTTATTTGATATCCCATTTGTATTCTAATACTGAGTCAAATCGAAATATTCAACGCCATTGTTGTTCATTTAATAGGCTATGCTATTAAACTAATAACCTAGGGTACACTAGCCTAATTATGTTTTTAGGCTAGGCCTATTATTATGGCTAGGCTAATCGTCATTTTTGACAGTTCAATTCATCTCCCACCCCTTGCCTCTGTTTCGCCTCACAGTAAAATAGGTTACGCGGCAGGTTGAAAAGGGGTCTTTGGATCCTCCGGCCCTTCAACCCACAGGCCTATCGCCTATGCCTCTTCCAGAAGAACATCTGTCAATTATGATCTGTTAGTATTTGTGAGTAGCCCAGGCCTAGGCTATAGGCTATAAAAAAAAAAGGCAAATATACAGGAGACGCAACAATAGGATTATAGGCCTAGGCTAGCCTGGCTAGGTAACAAATTTCTAATGGTAGTTTTGGGTTCCTATCATCATATGCTTCATTTCTAGGCCTATAGGCTAGGCCTATACTTTTTAGGCCTAGCCTAGGTCTAGGCTATCCCCGGAAAAAACAAAATCTTGGGATTTTTTGTTCATTAACCTAACCTAACCTAACCTAAATGTATTTGGGGGCTATTAGGTTAGGTTAGGTTAGGTTTTTTGGTTAGGTTAACACTTAAAGAGCGGGGCCCGACTTAAGTCCGTATCTAAAAAGCAGCAAGTTAGGAGCATTATTAAGGCTTTTAAAGGGTTAAATTGAGTGCAAATGGCCGGAAGCGCAGCAGGCCACACGGCCGACACCCAGGGCTTACCTTACCACCGCCCATTGACTCACGCTCCCTCTGGCCTCTGTTCTCGAGAGGCCGGCAGTGTAGCCAGTAGGCTAGTGAACGTAGCTGGAAAAAATATGCTGCTATACGCTAAACTCCCATGTTAGTGGTATCACTGCATGAAAACGACGAGTGCTACGTAGCTCGTTCTGGTCTCATTTTGAAGCTTGTAGCGCCTATTTTTTTGCTGAATACATTTCTTTTCATGCAGATACTTAATTGATCATTCAGGAGGGCCTGAATATGCCCAAAATAGCCCAAAACCCCCCGCTAGATGAGGATTAATGACCAAATAAAAAAAATATATAGCCTAGCCTAGGTCTAAATCCCAAGATTTTTTTTTGTTTTCCCCGGGGATAAAAAGTAGGCCTATATAGAAATGAAGCATATGATGATAGGAACCCAAAACTACCATTAGAAATTTGCTACCTAGCCTATATTGTTGCGTCTCCGACTCCTGTATATTGGAAAAAAAAAAAAAAAAAAAAAAAATTGTGTTATCGGGCGTACCACT
Source organism: Paralithodes platypus (assembly GCA_032716605.1). Classification (NCBI taxonomy): domain Eukaryota; kingdom Metazoa; phylum Arthropoda; class Malacostraca; order Decapoda; family Lithodidae; genus Paralithodes; species Paralithodes platypus. The sequence continues at coordinate 64,529,784 of CM064509.1, forward strand.
ACCGACATACAACATAAATCATCTATAAATACTTAACCTAACTAAAAAACCTAACCTAACCTAGTATTCTCATTACTACATGAATTTTAGGTTAGGTTAGGTTGTTTGGTTAGGTTAATGTTTTAGTGAGGAGTTATGCTGTATGTCGGTAGTGGTACGCCCGATAACACAACTCTTACCAAAAAAAAATAAATAAAGAAATAAATGAGGGTAGGACAGTGGATAACAGGAGGTAAATATTAACTTTTTCAAAGTAATTGAAAAAGGTTTTTCCGGAGATTCTAATTAATGACAACCACTGTATAATGATGAAAACTAGCTAAAACCAAAACAAAAAATCACGAAATAAAAGTTGGTTGGTTTCCTTGATAAATACCAAATAAACGATACAACTGACTTGAGTCTTATCGTTTCAGTGCAACATGATGCGGCGAGTGGGGGTGAGTGAGTGCCTAGTGTTATAAATGATCGCTTTAACCTACGGTATCAGTACAGATGACGTCTTCTTGATTATAGTCTGGGTAACAAGAAATGATTTTGTTCATGTAGCAGAGGTGTCTCATAGTCAAGGGAATTAATTCTACCTCTGTTATCCCCTTCATTGCAATTATGCCTTGAGTTTCTTTTTTTTTCTTTCTGACTGACATTGGACAATATTATTATGCTTAGAAAACGTCATCCATAGCCTAGTCAAACGGTTAATGTTATGGTACTGAATACTGTAGGTCTACTGGTAATTCATTCCGAACATCCGATGATTACAGTACAGTACCGTTAATTGGGGGCGAATTCGGACTTTACGTCAATTCACCACTTGCGAGTTTCTGGCTATAAGAAAGTTGGTGCCGTAAACATCGATATTAAACAGAAATACAATAATAATATAGGTTTTTGATGGATAAATGGTACAGTATGTTGAATTGGGTTTTATGTATTAATGAATGTACTACGACCATATTTCAGCTGGTAATTCTTCTAAATATCGATATCTACAGCTCCAACTTCCGGGATGGATGTAGTTACCAGGTGTACCACTACCAACATACAGTACAACATAAATCATCTATAAATGCTTATAATAAAATAAATACTTATAAATCTATAATACTAGGTTAGGTTAGGTTGTTTGGTTAGGGTAATGTATTTTTGCATCCAAAGGCAGTCAAAATAGACGGGAACATGATAGTGAGCGACTGCGTAGTGTAAACAAGATGGGCAGTACACCCTGTAGCTACATTCTTGCCCAACTTCCTTATAGAACGAAACTCGCAAGTGGTCAATTAAAAGTTAATTAAATTAATAAATAGTTAACGAATAAACATATTATAAATCTGTTTCTACTCGATTGTTCAAAATGTTTTGTATCTAACTTTCTTGCTTACATCGTTTTAATGTATACAGTAATGGAATATGTACCGATTACAAATTAAAACCCGAAAATAAAAATAACAAATCGTAACATTTGCAAACTTTCTTTGACATACATGTTGAAGAGTAGATGCAGGAAAGTCTACGGTGACCAGGTGTGCTTTCATGAGTAGTGTGAAAGTACAAAATTATTAATTGGCATCATCTTGTAGCCTATATTATTTCCGTAATTGGGCATTAAATTTTTTTTTTTTTTAAATTTCTGTAAAAATTAGGTGATTAAATAAATAATATTATTTAATCTGACTTAGCTATAACCTGTCAGATTCGGATATTGAGTGTAATTGGGTTTATAGTTGTCATTACACATACATAAAATTTTAAGACTGACTGTTCCACACATACGTGGCATTTCTGAGTTATGTCACAATAATCCTTATTTTTACATTGTCAGGGTCATACTGCTACCCAGAGTATAGGTCAATAAATCCAGATATGTCCGAAATTGCCCCAAAAGTGTCGTATCTTACGTTATGGTTTTTACGTTTTTAGGGAGTGTGATAAGACCCTTCTAAAATGTTCAAAGATGTCCGAATTGACCCCTGAAAAGTCCGAATCTATACTGGGATCACTGGTTAGTCCTATGAATGTAGGCTATTTTAAATCCATGTCCGAATTCAGGCTAGGTGTCCGAAATTGCCCCAAATCCTGTCCGAATTCGGGCACCTAGTACAGTATAGCCTATTTATAATAAATACTGTACAGTATATGCAATGTATTTTAATTTCTTTAATGCTATGATTGTATACCCTAATGTACAGTCAAGGTTAATAAGTGTTGTCAGATATTTCACAAAGTTTCGGACACTGATTAATACTCTGAGGGATAAGCACTTTTCCCTGTAACTATATAGATACCAATAACACTAAGTCTTGTTGAGCGAAAACCACTGGAATCTATGACAACACTTAATACCCCCGATTGTACCAGCTACACATACAATACTTAAGATCTTACATTGAGATAAAAACAAGACTACATGTTACGGAAATACGCAAAAATCGTCCGAATTCGCCCCAGTTGACGGTACTTTTATATTTGGAAGTTAAAATTGTGTGCATTTTCTTTTCATTTGGATTTTTTTCGAGTGTTGACATTTTAACTTGCCTGCTGTTTTGTAAGTGAAATAATTTGTCTGATTTATAATATTGTGTGTGTATTGGTGGAAGTAGCTAAACAATGTAGGCTAGCCAATTTGTGTGCAGTGGTTGGATTAATATGTGATAAGTTAAATACCCCTTCCCCTAAAACAAAAAAAGGTTACTAGTTAGATTAGTATATTTCCCGTACTGTACTGTTCATCTGTATCATAACTATCGTACTGTACCTTTTGATGCTGAAATTAGCTGAATGTAGTAGGTAATCTAAATCTACTAATTTTGGGTTGTAATTTTATCAATTTTGCATACTGGTAATAACTGGCTAGTCTACTGTAAATGGAGTGTAGTGCTGGAGTGTCTTCATTATTCTGGATTTTATATATGCAGTATCTACATTGCCTACTGGTAGGTTTTTGCTTTTATTTATCAGCTATTTCCTGTCTTTTATCTCTGACCTCCATAATTATTATATATACAGTACCAGTCCAGTATTGGGTTCCTTTAATATTTTCTCACAGCTGAATCATATGATACATTTCCCTTTAATAACCCCTTTCATTCTGATGATAGGCTACATATATATGGGTGTACCAGTGTATATATATATATTTTGTTAATTCTAGCTTCCTCCAAACAGTTTAATAAGCTTGGAAAGGATCTCTTCAGGTCAATGGTTTGAACCCTAGATAATTTTTCAAGTGGAGATAATGATCTGAGAATAGCAAGACTATTATTAAATAGCCTAAGTGTAGATACTGGTCTTGGCATTACAAGTGTAGCCACTAGCTGCTAATGAATATCTGTATTGATGATTGTTGCTACACTTGTGATACTCTTCCTACTAAAGAATTCATTTCCTTAGAAACACAACAATAGCAGCCGAACAAATTCCATATTATTCAAATGGCTAATTTTGAATTGTATATACCGTACTGTATTTAGGTTGCGAATATGGTGTTGGTGATAGATCGCCCGGACCGTACTATGAGCGAGTCCTCAGATGACATTGACATCCGGCCCTTGGAACTGGAAGACCTCAGGCGCCGGGCGAATGAGAGGTGAGCCATCTAGGGAGGAGGCATGTGATTAACCTATAGCCATAATTAGGCCTTTTACATACCTGTTCCTACCATTTATATATTTATAATTGTTATTGACAGAAGAAAACTAAGAAAGGAAATGCATACAAAGAAAAGGAGATAATAGCTATGAATGGAAACATTAAGCAAACAAAAAGAAAATAGAGGGGCAATCGAGATAGCGCATACCAGGTGTGCATTCTACCGATCGCCTTCTCAATGGAATCACTTCTTCCTTGGCATATATCCTATCTGCCTATCAATTTTTGTTAAAATTGGTTCATAACTTTTTTTGAGATACCTTGTTTACAGACAAATCAATGGAAGTAAATTACATATTTCTTGATGTGATTGATATGATGTATTTACATGAGCTATTTCTAAAGATAATTTAATGATAAACAGAGGTGGTTGTTTCTGTGAAAGAGAACTTATGTCTGAATTTTGTATATGTCATACACTTTTTCTGGCTCATTTGAATTTTTGTAATCCCTTGCTCACTTGCTTATCGGATGACAGGACTTTTACTATACAGTAGTTGTACTGTACCTTGCATTTTGTAATGACACAAAGGGACAGAAGTACAAGTTTATGTTCAACATTAACCCTCTCCGACATATGATGCGATTTTGAGCTTATTGGGGATACTTAAAAACCTTTGTTACCATCAGGGGTATTTAGAAACCTTTAGTTTAGTTACTTCAACCCCTGCAGTTGTCTTTGAGTTAGCTGTGGGCAGAAAACTAATTTTGGAGAGGTAATTATAAGAGTGAGAGAACTCTATTTCTTATTGCTAATCTGGCAACCTCTGCATCATAAATGCGTGAAAGGATTAAGGGACGAATAGATTTTAAGTTTATGCTTGTTGTATTGTTTGTTTCTTATATATTTTGGAATAGTGGGAGTGAGTAAATTACATTGTTAGTTCCTCATTGTTGTTACAAAATTCAGTGCTATTATCCCGCAGAAATTTCTGGAAAATACTGTATTACCGAAACTACAACTAATTTTCCCATGGTTTTTCTTTTTGGTTTTAGGTAGTTTTCATCATTATACAGTAGTTGAAATTAGTTACAATCCTCGGAATTTTGTTTTCTCCCATTATCCAGCGATCTTAAAACATTCAGATGTAAGTAATTTTCAGAGTAAATATACATTTTTATTTTGCTTTGGGATACAGGATAGGTTGAGGGGTGGCTTTGTCACCCCCCCCCCCCATAACTTATTGAAATCAGCATCCATGTTGCCAGTAAGGGATTTAATAAGCGCTTCACTGCCGTCAATAGGGATTTTTTTTGTTTTTACAGTGCTTTATATAGTGCACATAAAAAAAAAATCCGGAGGTTAAAACAAATTTTAATATGTTCTTTGCAACATCCTTATTGTATAATAGCCTTCAAATATTGATAGATAATTAGTGGTAGTTTCGGTAATACAGTGAGTACCAAATTTCTAACTAATATTTATCTTCGGTTGCAGTTTGTGCATAAATAGTGTCAAGTCTGTTCTTTTTAATTGCAGTGTTGCAACATGATCCGAGCACTAATGAATTTCTCTAGAAGTGGCATTTAACCCTTGTCTAGCGGGGTGTTTTGGGCTCATTTGGGCATATTCAGGCCCTCCTGCATGATAAATCAAGCATCTGCATGACAAAACAAATATTTAGCAAAAAACTAGGCACTAAAAGCTTCAAAATGAGACCAGAACAAGCTACGTAGCACTCGTGGTTCTCTTGCAGTGATGCCACGAACATGGGAGTTTAGCATATATCGGTATATTTTTCCCAGCTATGCTCACTAATGGCTACACTGCCGGCCTCTCGAGAACACCGGGAACATGAGTTAATGGGCGGCGGTAAGCCCTGGGAGTCGGCTGTCTGGCCCGCTGTGCTCCCGGCCATTTGCACTCGATTTTAACCCTTTAAAAGCCTTAATAATGCTCCTAACTTGCTGCAAATTGGTGCACGACTTAAGTCGAGCGCCGCCAATGAGGGGTTAATACAGTTCTCAACTAGGCCTACTGTTAAGATTTAATAGTTGTTAATTCGGCAATGTATTTTTTATGTTAGCCATGTGTCCCGCATGGGCAAGGATGCCCGCTGAAGCACATAATGTCAATACAAATAACAAAAGAAAATTTTTCCCTTACCCCTCAACTTTCCCTTCATAATTGCTGAGGGGCACAGGGCCTTGGGTGGGGCTTTGGTTTCCCGGGCGTTTCCACACCCTCCTCAGCTCCCTGCCTTGGAGTGGCTTCGGTCACCCGGGCTTTGTTAGTGGTAAGCAGGGAGGATTTTGTGGGGGCGCTCGTTTATGGCCTTGGCCTTGCTCGAGACCTTGGGGCTGTTCGGCCAGACAGCCTGGGGAACAACAACAACAACAAAAGAAATGGAAAAAATTAAGTTTACAGTCTTTCATTCACATACATACCAGCTCTGACTTTCATAATATAATAATTTTATAATTTTTTTCCAGTGATGATGAGGGTCCGTTGTCCCCATTGACCGGTAGCAATCGTTTCTTCTCTGCGGTGTACCAGTCGGGCATCAAGAGGAGGAGCGAACAGCCTATCAACAGAAAGTTTGTGGCAAGACTCGCTTGGAAGAATGCTTATATGAAGGTGAGAAAATATATTTGTTGATGTGATTGATTCCTTATAGTTCAGTAAGTATTGTACTGGTATACAGGTCTCCCTCGATTTACGATTGGGTTACATTCTTGAAAACCCAATTTTAAATAGACAAATTGTATAGCAAACCCTAAAATTTGTTGGGTAAATAGGGATGCGTTCTCAGATCAGCCAAAACCAGAACACAGACACCTAAAAACCTATAATAATATCGTAAATTGGGGCACTGGATAGTGAGGTAGACCTGTAGTAGATTTTTGAGGTGGAAGGGAAACACAGGAAAAAGCTTGATATGTTAACTGTCTTGATAGCGTAATGCATAGTGCGCAAAATTTTGATGTAAGTATCCTGGGTTCGAGTCCTTGGAGTGCCACATGTGTTTGTTGATTTCATTAATTGAGTTTGGATGTGAAGTTGGTTGGTGTAAAAAACATAATAATTCCTCATGCTCTTGCCTGTATTCTTCCCATCTGAATCATATTTCTTTGTTATTTGATACACATCAGATCATGCAAAATTTTAAAGACCTAGTGGTTCACACGAGGTGCGGTTTCAGTCTCACATCATAATGGTGGCATTCCAGGCAGCCCTCTTCAGAGCAGCCTCACTTGTCAGGTTTTTTAAGGGGGGGTCACCTGCTTTTTTCTCTTTGTTGTATCTATTTGGCCCCATTCAGCCTACTGTATTAAGACATTTATCCCCATCGAGGTGTTAATTTTTTCCTGGCGAGCAATAGCGAGCCAGCATTTTATGGAGAAATCCAGCTTCACCGGTGACATTTTTCTATCGAAAAATGTACAAATTTAGCCAGCTGTCTAACTCATTATCCAAAATAAGGTGGCTCGCTATCGCTCGCTAGATATAAATCAACACCTGGATGGGGATAAACGTCTTAAAACAGTAGGCTGAATGGGGCCGAATAGACACAACCCAGAGAGAGAAAAAAAAGCAAGTCTATCTATCTATTGCCTGACGCCGTGATCCCCGAAGGGGTGGCCACGAACGAACCGCCCCCATGCATCTCTGTCCCCAGTCAGTCGACGCCCCTCCCCCCAACCAGCACCGCTTTCGTTCATGTAGGGTAGAGATACCAAAGGAGACGAATTGTCCAGTAGAGACGCACTTCATGCAAAAAAACTGCCATGCAAAAAACTAAAGTACTGTACCTGAAAAGAAAACAAATACATCAAAAAATACTTTATGCTATTAGTGATGTTCTCAAAGACTACCAGCCTAATAGGACACACATTTATCTTGAGAACAAATAAACAAAAATAAAAATTAGATTTTCGGGGTATCTCTTAGCCCAAACCTAAGAAAGCGTTTTTTCACAGCTAATTTTTTTCCTACTTCTCTAACTTGGATCGTTTTTCTTTTGTTTCAAATGGAAAGAGCATGTCTTAACTATACTCCTGCATGGTTTCATGACTCTTGCATGAACGAGTGCTCGTGAAAGTGGGTGCGTCCCCATTGGTTCATGATATGGTCCAAAACCAATGGAGACGCATTTTTTCAAACTGGGTTTAGAAGGGCATAAACCGCATGCATGGTAAACCCCAATCTCGCCCCACCTCCTCCTGTATTCATGGTCGAGTTTCCTTTGATGGTGGTGGAGCTACCTTCATTTGACTTCGAGGCCCAATGGAGACGCACACGTGCGGGCCATATAGAGACGCGTCTGGATGGGGTGGTGGTGTGCGTCTCCATTGGTTTAGTGTTATTTATCAAAGTTATCTGCCCTATTTATAATATTATATCTTATTTCAGTTGCAAGAATATTGAATTAATAGTGCATGAACTACAACTACAAACTAACAGAAATGGAAAATAGAAATAAATAGTGTATGAACAATATGCGACGATGCTAGCTTCGACCGTCATATTGATAATACTGTAGCGAAGGCCAGAAAGAATATGGGATGGATTTTTAGAACATTCAAAACAAGAGAACCACGTGCGTTAATAGTATTATTCAGGGCCCTGATACTACCATTGGTTGAATACTGCTGCCAGTTATGGAACCCCACAAACATCGGCCAAATCAGAAAACTGGAGGCAGTACAACGAACGTACACAGCCCGAATCGAAGGACTGAACAACATGGACTACTGGCAGAGACTACAGCATTTAGACATGTACTCATTGGAGAGAAGAAGGGAGAGATATGTAGCAATGTACGTGTGGAAAATAATTAACGAAATTATACCAAATCTGGAAAACGAAGATGAAATTAGGACGACATACAGCAGTAGAAGAGGAAAATTGTGCACTATTCCGCGTTTCGTGAGAACAAGGATGAGCTTACAAACCTTGAAAGATAATTCAATGGCTGTACACGGTCCAAGGATATATAACTGTCTCCCCAAGCAACTAAGAGAACACACAGGCTCTCTCTTAAGTTTCAAGACTGGATTGGACAAATTCCTACGAACAATACCCGACAAACCATCGCTGCTACACTATTACCAAACGTCCGACGGAAACAGCCTGCTACATCAAACCAGAGCGAGGAACTACTGAGGGCGGCGCACCAGCGTGGCCCAGGACTTCGGTCCAAAACTAGTACAATCCAGGAATCCAGGAACTATCGAATAAAGACTAAATAATGACAGAAATAATCGTACAATTTGTTTTTGTCACGTAGGTCTAAGTGTGAGCTTTCGATACCCAGCTTCACAACACACACACTCAGGGGTCTAAATGTGGCCAAATTGCACTTTTTCATTGACCGTGACTGAACATCAACGAGACATAGGTCTACTTGTTTGGACGTCCCTCTGACTCCCTCACTGGAGTGACTCGTGCTGCCGTGCGGTGGGGCCAGTGGCACAACCCTTTAGTAGAGGGTTGTGCCAGTGGGGGGCGAAGGAGAGAGGGAAATCGACACTCCTTTATTTCTCTCTCCTCCCCCACTTCGCGAATCGGTAATTTGTGGGTTATTTCGCATATTTCTTTGTTACTATGCATCTTATATGCATTCATGTGCTTTGTGGTGATATAATATTGATATATATGAGAGATATAAGCGCTATTGCGTATTTTCCCCCTCCTTTCCTCCCCCCTCCCTCGCAAACTAGCTAGGCAGGGGAAGGGTGGCGGGGTTGCTTTTTACCAACAAATGTGCAATTCTCGACCATTGTAACTTCACTGCGGCGCGATATTTTAAAGAAAATATATATAGAGTCGGATGTTGGTTGGTATTCACTACACGTTGATGTAGTTTTCGTAGCTATTTGGAAATGTTACCAAAAATGGCTTAGGATTCGGGCAAAGTCTTTCACAATTTATTTTCTCTATAGATGTACAATGTAGGCCCACTATCAGCATGCAACTACTTTAGTTTAAGCTAGAAGTATAAGTGGTATAAATATTATCTACTAAATAATCAAATTACTCGCATATTAATACAAAAAAACAGACGTTCGTCTGCACTGGACTGGGGTGCGTCTACTTAGGGTTTGGTGGTCATAAGGAGACGCACTTGATATTGGACCTCTTATCTCGGAAAATACTTGAAATATATCAAACATTGACACATCCATTAACCCGTCCAGCCCCGGCTAGTTTTGTAATGTTTGTTCACCAGAACCCGGCCGGTTTTCAAAAAATGGTTTTATTCCAGAAACAATAGCGAATGGGTTAGGAATGAAGGAAAAACCACGAAAAACCGCTCAAAAAGCTTAAAGAATGGTCCTACAGAGCCCCCGAAATCGTATTTTACAAGAGTAAAAAATTTAAGGCAATTACCCCAAAAAACCAGGTTATTGCGCGCTCGCGCGCACGCACGTGGACTTTGAGAGTTTTCAACCATCGGCACGGTTGCGTGGGATACGTACACAGTTCCCATACAAATCTGAGCCCTCTTGAGTGGCTACACCTGAGGTTACGGTCGGCGCAATTAGGGTGACGCGTCTCTGGGGCTGTGCGTTACATACATCGCCGACGCGTCAGGCGCGTCGCTGGGGCTGTACGGGTTAAAAGAATAACCATTTGGTAATATATCAAGTGAGTTTCAAGTTAAAAGAATGAATGAGCTTGACACACTGATTTTTTTCTTGAAAACTTTCACACTTTTTGCGTCTCCTTTGGTGCCTCTACCTTACTTCCTCACTCCATCCTTCCACCTCTCATTCGGTCTACCTCTCCCTCTCCCTCTCTGTCCCTCCACCTCGCTCTCGTACACCCTCTTAGTCATTCTCTCGCTTTCCATATATTCCATATGGCCGAACCATCTCAAGTTGTTCCTTTTCACACTTTCCAGCACATCTACCTCCACACCACACCTCCTTCTTACTTCCTCATTAGTCTGTCTATCCCTCCATGTAACTCCGCACGCACTCCTTAAGTAATTCATTTCCACTGCTCTCACTCTTGGTCTGAGTCTCTCAACCAACGTCCATGCTTCGCTTCCGTAAGTCAGTGTCGGGATTACCACACTGTCATGCAAGGACTTCTTCACTTCCATACTGACCACCCTATTTCTTGTTACTGCTTTTAGCGTTCCCACAACCCTCTTCCCCTGTTGTACCCTCTCCCGCACTTCATCCATAGTCCCATCTTTACTCAACACACTGCCCAGATACTTAAAAGAGTTGACGATCTCCATAGCCTGACCATTCAGCTTCACCTCACACTCTGTGACTTCACCCCTTTCGAAGACCATAACCTTGCTCTTCCCCGCATTTACCTTCAAATTCCGTTTTTCGCATACTGTTCCAACTCATTTACCAGACCCTGCAACTCCCATTCATTATCACTCATCAGAACTGTATCATCCGCAAACAGCAGTATAGGTAGCTTCCACTCAATTCCCTCCCTTTTCAGCGATACACCAACATCCACTGCTCTTGATAGTATTTCTTTCATGACTCCATCCATATATACAGTAAACAACCACGGGGACATCACACACCCCTGTTTCAAACCAACATTCAGGTCAAAGAACTCGCTCTGCTCACTCTCCACACGTACTGCCGCCTTTGCACCCTCATACATGCTCTTCACTGCTTTCAGCAACTTGCCCTCTACTCCGTATATTCTAAGTACTTTCCACAAACCTTCTCTATCCACTCTGTCATAGGCCTTCTCCAAGTCCATAAAGGCAACATACACCTTTTGTTTCTTCTCCAGATATTTCTCCACATCACAATTCAGGGTAAAAATCTGATCTACACATCCTCTTCCCTTCCTAAAACATCCCTGCTCGTCGCCTATCCATTTCTCCATTCTCACTCTCAATCACTACCCTACTGTATACCTTCCCTACTACGCTTAGAAGACATATTCCTCGGTGGTTACCACACACTCCTCTTTCTCCTTTGCCTTTATATAGGGGAACTATTATGCCAGTCTTCCAGTCATCGGGTGCACTCCCCTTCTCCCATGCTAGTTTGCACATTTTCCATACCCATTCTATCACTATCTCACCACCATACCTCAACATTTCCCCACACACTCCATCTGTTTCTGGTGCTTTCCCCAACTTCACTCTTTTCATGGCTTCCCACACTTCTGACCTGATCCCCACCTCCTCCTCCACTACTTCTCTTCTTCTCCCTCCCATACCATATCCAGCTATGTTTGCTGGCTCTTCATTCCTTACAAAGCAAGTCACCCCCCTTAATTAGAGATCAGAGCGTATTGTCTGATCCCACGTCTTTCTACTGTAGGTCTACCCCTTGCTGTAGTCCCCTCCATGTTCACAGACTCGCATAGATCTTTTCATTTAGTTTAGTTCTAATCCTCTCTACATGCCCAAACCATCTAAGCCTGCTTTTACACATCTCATCACTGATAATCTTGATACCTAACTGTCCACTCAACTCCTCATTAGATATCCTTGCAGTTTGGTCCCACACATTCATCTCCACATTCCAATTATGTTACATTACATTCTTATCATCTGCTTTACCATCAATGTTTCGGAAGCATAGGTTATTGCTCTTCTATTTTATCTATTTATTGGCAGACGCCATAATCCTTGGCGGGTGGTCACAAATGAATCGCCTCCATGCACATCTGTTATCCGTCAGCCAATTCCCCTCTTCCCACCCAACACCACTCACTCACCTTGTGTGCCTCTGTAACTCCATCCTCCCCATTTCACTTTCGGTCTGCCTCTCTCTCTTTGCCCATCTACCTCACTCTCATACATTCTTAAAATTTCAAAAGGCTCTTGGTCCACTATGGTCGGTTTTGCTGTGCTATGGTCGCAAGCTGGCAGTTTTTTAAATGTGCGCGCTTGTGCGAATGTGTGATGGAGAGGGGTTGACTGTACCTCACTCTTTCCTTTTGTTTTCAGGCCAAAGCACTTGGAGACCCCTGGAAGAAGTTTCGCTTGGACGCCTACAAGATGGAGAAGGCCCGGCGCCACCGCTTTAACGCCCTGCGACAGACATGGGTGCAGGACGAGGTTGTAATCAAGATGGAGGATTATTCTTTCAACCACGGAGCCATGAGAGAGTGTTTCCGCATGTAAGTTAAATGTTGATATGTCAGTGTACTCTACCCATAATTTGATATTTTCATCATTATCATCATCAAATCCCTCCCGCTTCTAGTTAGAATAACCATTAACGTGAATATCTACTGATTACTAATTTTATAGTCAAAATTTTTGGCACTCATTTTTTATACTCACCTGTAAGGTTTTTAAATAAAGATTTTCGCCTCGTTTCACATTTTTGTGTATGTATGTATGTACTGTATGTATATACACAGGCACATACCCCATAGCTGGGGGTGGCTGACTTGAGATATAGCCCGAACAGGGACAACAGAACATAAACAAAAATATATATATATATATTCACACACATTTAGGTCGCCCAGGAGAAGACCCGGAGACCCAGGATCACTAGATTACTGGTACAGGTATACAGTGGTGGGCACAGCTAACCGAAAAGTTAGCTGAGATAACTGCTAATCACCTAACTTAAAACGTTAGCTTCGATAACGCTAAATTGCTGAAGAAATTAGTGGAAGCTAACGATAACAGGTAACAGCTAACTTTTATCATATGAATTTAGCATTGGTTTGATTTTTTCCCTCTAAAACCCTTAACACAGACCTAGAAAGCTAAAACTATAATATGCTGTAGGTTGTAGTTGTAGCTTACCGGTACTGCTTAGACATAGCTTTCCAAAACATAGGCTAAAAGAATCATAGAATGCCAAGATCAGATGATAAATGAATGTGCATGTGCATCCTGTTGTACATAAATAATTATATGAACAAATTAAATAAGATTAGCTTACAATCAAATTTATTTGCATACATTAATACAAGACTGTTCAGAATTACTACTGTACATTATCACAATATTTACGGACACTTAATCAAAATTAAATTCAATATATTAGCGAATAGCTAAAATTAAAATGTTTTTCTTGTGAGTTGTTGTTGTGAGTTACGTACAACAGTGTCAGTATGCAATATCATAAGAACGATAAGACATTACTAGATAGTAAATAATATAACATAGTATTTATGATTGATTATTTATGATTATGACTTATTACTCATGAGTCATGACTTACTCATGAGTCATGACTCATGAGCTATGTAACGACACTTCTGTCAAATAGAATTTTTTGTTATTGAGTTAGAAAACTTAGATAGGCATAGACAGTAGAACACAATCAATAAGTTTAACCCCTTCAGCACCATGATGCCCGCTTACCTCTGAATTTAAATTGAGTAATCTAGGTTAGGTTAGGTTGATCTAGATTAAAAAGAATGGAATCGGCTTTCTTTTGAGTTTTGACACACTGGTTAGGTTGTTCCCTAAGCTGCCTGGCCGAACAGCCCCGAGTCCCTGAGAAGGGCCATGGCCACGATCGGGCTTTCCCACAGAGCTCTCATTGAGTGTAGATTGTGTTGTTGGCGTAAGTGGTTGAGTGAAATGCAGTCTTCTATGATGTGTTTAATGGTATGGAGTGCTGTGTTACATCCCGGGCAGGAGTCGACAACGGAGTCATCCAGTCTCTTCTGATAGCTCAGGAGAGCTGGATGGTGTCCGCATCTCAGCCTGGCCAGGTGGACTCTGTCCTCGCGAGGAAGGGAGGATTCGGAAGGATGGATTTCGGGAGGTCGTGCATGCAGCTGCGTGTTGTCTGTGAGTGAGTGGATGGATCGGTGAGAGATATGAGTATGGATGTGCTTCTGGAAGTTGGTTCGGGGTGGGCAGGGAGGGAGAGAGGACAATAATTGTGTGTGATACCGTGTGCTGGGTGTTGTTTTGATATTTCTTGATGTCTGGGTGTGTTGCCATGTAGTTTAGTGGGTGGCCTTGGTTCGTGGAGGCTGCTGCCAGGAATTGAGTGCCTCTCATGTCCAGATGGTCTTTGACTTTGAGGATTTTGGTTTCTTGATGTAGGTGATCTGTGGGTGCAGTAGCTGTGCAGCCTGTAATGATCTTCAGGGCTTTGTTTTGAATAGTCTGTAAAGTCTTATGATGTGTTTCAGCTAGGTTAGAAGCCCAGGCTGGGCTTGCGTATTCCATCACTGATCTTATGTATTGTTTATATACTGTGGTGGTAGTTTCTTTGTTGTGTCCAAATTTTGTGTGAGCAAGTGACCTGAGGGCGTTAAGTCTGGGTGTCAGTTTCTTTTTAATGTTTGTGGTGTGCTGTTTGAATGTCATATGAGTATCATATGTTACTCCTAGGATTTTGGGTGTGTGTGTCTGTGTTAGGGGTGTGTTGTTTATGGTGAGTTGAGGGATGTATTTGTGTTCTGTCCAACTTGTGAGCAGGGTTGCGGTGGATTTGGCTGGGGCTAGGTTAAGTCTGTTTGTAGTGCACCAGCCATGTAGTGTGTTGAGATAGGGTTGAAGGAGATCTGTTGCTCTTTTTGGGTCATGGTGTGTGCATGTACAAAGGAGTACAAAGGAAATCAAGCAACAACAGATCTAGTGACCCTTCTAGGTTGCTTGTCCTCCAAAACACTGAGGATCAAGTGTCCAAACAGTGGTTTAGAGTGGGTAAGAGAACATTGGAAAGGGAATTACTGCCCTGGAACTAATGTCCGTGGCAGGATTAGGAAGTTAGTAGGGGACAGATGGGTTAGTAACTGAGGGGGGGATAAAATAAAGTTATTCATTTACAAACGCAGTCAGTCGCGGGTTTGATGCGAGATATTTGTCTAGGCGGAGTTTAAATGAATCAACGGTGATGCAGTCTATAACGTTTCGGGGAAGCCCATTCCACAAGTTGACAACTCGATTGAAGAAGAAATTCTTAGATTCGTGTGAGTTAAAAGATTTACCAATAATTTTGCAACCGTTTCCCCGCGTGTAATTAGATTGGTCGATAGTGAAGTACTTACTACAGTTCATATTGTCGATGCCTTTGATGATTTTGAACACTTGAATTAAGTCACCTCTTATTCTGCGCTGGGTTAAAGGAAATAGATTTAATTCTCTAAGACGCTCTTCGTATGGTTTGTTCTTTAGGCTAGGTATCATTTTGGTAACTCTACGTTGAACTCGTTCTAGCTTGTTTATATCTTTTTGGTAATAAGGGCACCAGGATTGAACGCAGTATTCCAGAAGAGGGCGGACTAATGAATTGTAAAGGGTTAGGATAACTTCTTTGGATTTATGCTCAAATGACCTGCCTATAAAGCCAATTATTTTGTTTGCCTTCTTAACAACTTCTGAACATTGTTGACTCGGTTTTAGGTTACTCGATATTGTTACTCCCAGATCGGTTTCTCTGTTTACATTCTTAAGCTGAGTGCCATTCATCGAATAGTTTGCTTTCTCATTTAGGTATCCGATATGTAGTACTTTACATTTATCCGCATTGAAACTCATTTGCCAAATTTGGGCCCAACATGACAATTTATCTAGATTGTGTTGCATATCGTCAACTTGTTCTTTTGAGAGTACGCTATTTGCAATTTTTGTATCGTCAGCAAATTTTGAGATTGTACAGGTGAGACCCTCATCTATGTCGTTGATGTAAATTAGAAAGAGAATTGGTCCTAGTACCGATCCCTGGGGTACCCCGCTACTTACATTGGTCCATTTTGATGCCTTACCGTTTATGACTACTCTTTGCTTTCTGTCGCTGAGCCAATTTTCTATCCATGTGTTATGTCATCTTCATAGGAGGCTAAGTTTATTTGGGGCGTATTGGGTGTAGTTATATCGTGCATGTACAGATTGAAGAGTGCGGGCGATAGGACGGATCCTTGTGGGACTCCGTTTGGAAAGTTTCTGATTTTAGATGACTGACCGGCAAAAGATACGTGTGCACATCTGCCTGCTAGGAAGTTGGCTGGTTAGGTTAGTTGGTTAGGTTGAATTTCAGTTTTCCATTTAATGTTATGTTTTTTACTACTTTTACCCCTCAGTTTCCCTCCTCCTTATAGCCCTGTCTATCAGTGCCATATTTTAAAATTGAAAAATAAGGGGTAAATATGCAATTCCGATTATTCCGCTAATAATCACAAATCAGAACGGGTGGGTGCCCAACCCTGAAAGGGGTTGAAATAGGGGAGCTATCCCCCCGCCATAGGCGGCTTTCTAGGGCCTTTCCTAGCTGTTGCTGAGAGGATTGGGTTCTAGTCATGTGGTGATGGGCTGGTCTATCAGAGTGAGAACTGAGCGATCTCTGCCATTCCCATAGCTTACTCTGACTGTTCCTTTTACTTATATATTTTCTAGATCTCAATTGACGGCGTCTCTTCCGTGGATTGACCTCCCAATCTACCAAGATTGGAAGCCAAAGCGTCACATTTTTCCTTTGCCACTCAACTTTCTCTTCATAATTGCTGAGGGGCACAGGGCCCTGGGTGGAGGCTTTGGTTTCCCGGGTGTTTCCTCACCCTCCTCAGCTCCCCGCCATGGAGTGGCTTCGGTCACCCAGGCTATATTGTGGTTGTATCTGTGGGGGCGCTCGGTTATGGCCTTGGCCTTGCTCGGGGTCTTGGAGCTGTTCGGCCAGGCAGCTTGGGGAACAGCAACAACAAACAACAATCAGAACACCCTAAAAAAGTTTCAAAATTTATGAAGAAATAGGAATATAATTTCATAAACTTTATATCGACTTGTTAATCTTGGTTATTTTATATGGTTAGGTTAGATTAATATAGGTTTGGCAAGGTTAAGTTAGGTTAATCTGGTTAGGTTAGGTTGGGTTGATATATTTAGGATAGCCTATATATTTTAGTATAAAAATAAATAGTATTTTAATATAAAAATAAATAATAATATATGAATAAATAATATAAAAATTATAAAATTACCTTAGTGCTCAAGTGGATAGTTCACCAGGCAGTAGTCAAAACAATAAAAACTATTCCAAAGTATAGTAGGCTATTCAAAACATCTTTCAGTAGTACTCTACAATCGGTCAATCGCCCTGCAAAACTCAACACACACACACGCAAATATAAGTATATAACAATAAAATATATAAAAACAAATATAAACCCAAATAGAAGCCTCAATAATCTATGGTAAAATTTTGAATGTGTAAATGGAATTTTTCTGTAGTGAATTTCTCAAGTCGGGGCTAGGCTTACAACACTTAATACAAAAAAAAAATAGTCCTACATGTCATTCAAGAGTCACGTCTAGAGTTATGAAAGAATGAGTCGTCACTCGTCAGTCAATGACTCAATAATAATGTATATTGTCACGGTAACCACTAACATACACTCCTGGTAGCGGTAGGCCTACTAATACGCTTGCCTGCCTACCTAGGACTGGAGAGGCGAGCAGAGGCCGCCAGCACGAGAACAGGCCAGCACCTCACATGAATAGAACGTGTCCAGAGATTCGTCTATATGTGAATGTGCCGTGAATCCGTGAAATAGTCAATGTAATTATTATTATTATTATATGAGATGCCGAAGCCTTCAACCAGGGTGCAGAAACACCAACAAGATGAATCCACACTAAACACCTGGAGGCACTGGAGAGAGACTACAGCAACAAAGAAGGAAGGAAAAACAAATACCAAATAAACAAAATAAAAGATATATTGAACACAAATTCAATGAATGAATGTTGCAATTTTATACTCACATAAGTAGGTGAAATTTTAGGGTTTGCAACGTTTTTGAGCAATAAACTATTTATTTAGTTTTTTTACCAGTGAATGCACATTATCGTTATCGGACTTACAGTTAGCGGTAGTAAATTGAGCGGAAGCTAATCGATCCACTAACGATTTTCAAAGTTAGCTTAAAAGCTAACCAGCTAACGAAAAAAATAGCTTTGCTATTAGCTGATTAGCGGAAACCGTGCCCACCACTGCAGGTATATAATATAAATCAATGAATGTTCATTGCAGGAAGAAACTAAGTAACTTCTCCAAAGATGACTGGGTGCGAGCTCACAACTACGTGGCCAAGCGCTACATGGACCTCAAAACTCTCAGAGATATCTACTTTGAGGATGTTAAGCTTCAGGTGAGTTTATAATCGCAGTACCGTAATGTACAGTTGTTATTGTAGTAGTTCCTCAGACTGTCTGGTGGAACAGTCCCGAGTCCGGTTGACCGAAGCCGCTCCAGATGCTTGGGCCCCCGAAGGGGCCAGGGTGAGATGAGATCTGTCTCTGAGAGGGGAAGGGGATCATCAGCCCATGAGCTTGAACCCCCAGGCCAATGCCCCCCTTGCAGTGCCACCCAATCGGACGATCTCGCCACCACCTAGAACGAAAAGTAATACAATACTGATATTTGGTATTGATAAATACGCTCAATGTAATGAAAATAGTCATTACTAAGGAACTCTTTACCCAAAGCCTTAACCTTGGGATCTGTCAGAGACAGACAGAAACAGCTAAGGTTGGGTAGAGGATTCCAAACCTCACTCTGGATAGGACCTGAACCGGTACTTCCTTTACATATACTGTACCGTATATTGTCTGTTTTTGTTGTTGTACTGTACCCCTTTCGTTTGATGACACCTTTTTCTGTTTATTGAGGGTACCTATTGATGATTCTATCACAGCTTAGTAAATATCTGTGGGATTCAAAAATATAAATTACTGTACAGTATAGCTATAGGTTTTACCCATTTTCTTCTAATGGTCATTCCTAAGCTAGATTATATACTGTAATCTAGTAATGTGGTAACCAGTAAATATATATAAGGACAAAATGTTTAATGTATTGTATGTATGTATATACTCAAGCACATACGCCACAGCTGAGTGTGGCCGACTCAAGACAGAGCCCTAATTGGGGAAACAAATAAAAATAAACACACACACAATCACATATCTAGGTCGCCCAGGAGAAGGCCCAGAGACCTAGGTCCATTTTTGGGTTCCCCAGCTAAGACACGCAGGTCCCAGACCTCCCGGAGAGGCACCTGGCCGCCTCTCCCAACGACCGCGTTATCACTCATCAAGCATTCTCTATTCATTCCTATTCATTACCACTTCTCTTACCTGTTCTATAGTCATCTTTCTACCTTCCAACGCTTGTGTCCAAGTCTTCCTCTCCCTCTACCTACCCTTCTATCTGACTCGTATACTGTCTTTGTAAGCCTTTCATCTCCCATTCGTTCAACATTTCCATACTAGTACAGCACCCTTCTGTCCACTCTGGCCGATAAGGGTTCCTGCTGTCCCACTCTCCTACGTTCCTCTTCATTCCTAAATCTGTCTCTCCGTGTCACTCTACACATACTCCTCAAGCAGTTAATTTCCATCACATCCAACTTTCTTCTCTCTTGTGTCTTCAGAGCCCATGTCTTATCCCCATACATCACTGTTGGTACTACTATCCCTTGATAAGTTGCACTTTTAGCTTTCATTCTGAGATTTCTTACCTTCCACATACTTCCCATTGCTCCGAAAACTTTCCTTCCGTCACATACTCTCTGTCTTACCTCCATTTCCACACCTGTGTCCCTGCTTGTCACTTCTAGATATGTAAACACTCCACTGGTATTCAAGGAGTTGTTATTATCTATTCTACGATTTTTAACAAAATATGCCGTACCCCTCATTTTTTTCTATTTTACGTTAATTTCAGTTCATTTTGGAATGTGCAATCGCTAATATGGTTAACCTCTGCCTATATAAATCATAGTGATTAGAGAATTTTGCAAATTATTCTAGAGCCTGCGTAGAAGTAAGGTAGCGTGCGTTTCTTGCAAGCGGGAGGCCACAAATTTGATCTCCACTAGTTAAATATCTATGACACTCCTTACCATGGCCAACTAACCCTTCTCTGCAATGGCGGACATCAGAGGTGCAGTACATCATCGCATTTATAACATAAATGCTAGCACCTGATTCAGCATGATCGAGTTGGTTGCACTGGTTATAAAGACTACAGTCATAAACACAGCCATTCCAATAATATGATAGTACAGTACAATAACGTATAATTTGCACTAGAGTGGGCAGTTGAGCTATTATCCATAGGGATATGATAGATATAAAATGAATTGACTCGATGGTGAATCATATATGGCTACTGCCTCAAGGATCAAGATGTATAGCAATATAGATACGGCAGGTATATTTCTTGGAAATTATTGACTTTCGGCAATGAAAATCTAATATGCTTTATTTCAGATGGATGCTAAGCTTTGGGGAGAAGAATACAATAGACACAATCCACCCAAAAAGGTGAAGTATCTTTATGTACCGTACTGTTAGTAAGTAAAATGTTGTATTATTCCTATTTATTTATATAAACCAATAATTTATTATTGACTTAATTGAATCATTGATTTTTCTTATGGATGTTTAACACGTCTTGTGCTAACATGTGTTCCTCACCTGGTTAATTTTGTAGGTTGCCTCGTACCTTAAAGGGGGCCCACCTTGATATTTTTTTCTCTCTCTCCCTGGGTTGTATTCATTCGGCCCCATGCAGCCTACTTTTTTCAGACCTTTATTCTCATCCAGGTGTCGATTTTTTCATGGCGAGCAGTAGCCAGCCAGCCAGCATATTTTTTGTAATGTTTTTTTCAGCAGGCTAAATTTGTAAATTTGTCGATAGAAGATTGTCTCCGGCTAAGCCGGATTACTCCATACAATGTTGGCTTGCTATCGCTCGCCAGGAAATAATCGACACCTACATGGGGATAAACGTCTTAATTGTATTACTGTAATTGTTGGGCGGGTGCCCAACCCCGAAAAGGGTTGAAATAGGGGAGCTATCCCCCCGCCAAAGGCAGCTTTCTAGGGCCTTTCCTAGCTGATGCTGAGAGGATTGGGTTCTAGTCATGTGGTGATGGGCTGGTCTATCAGAGTGAGAACTGAGCGATCTCTGCCATAGCTTACTCTGACTGTTCCTTTTACTTATATATTTTCTAGATCTCAAGTGTGGATTGACCTCCTAATCTACCAAGATTGGAAGCCAAAGCATCACATCTTTCCTTTGCCCCTCAACTTTCTCTTCATAATTGCTGAGGGGCACAGGGCCCTGGGTGGGGCTTTGGTTTCCCGGGCGTTTCCGCACCCTCCTCAGCTCCCCGCCATGGAGTGGCTTCTGTCACCCAGGCTTTATTGTGATCGGCAGGGAGGGTTCTGTGCGGGCGCTCGGTTATGGCCTTGGCCTTGCTCGGGGCCTTGGGGCTGTTAGGCCAGGCAGCTTGGGGAAAAACAACAACAACAACAACAACAACTGTAATTGTTTATCTTTTCTAATATTATTATTGATTTTTAAAATTAATTGTTCTTGTTAAAAGAGTACTGTTTGTTTAAATCTGTTGTTGCTTCTTCATATTTTGCAATTATTTTTCTTTATTACATTGTATCTATTCATTGTCGATAGTATCAATTGCTTGCTTTTGCGATTTCCTTAGTTTATTTGTACGATAAATTTAGGTTATTTGTAGGGTAGTAATTGATAGGGGTCACTTGAGGCAAGTTATGCTTACAGGTACCTACCCGATAGCACTATCGTTAGTGAGTGCTATTTGTATTTTGTACTATTGTTAATGTCTTGTTAGGTTGCAAATTTGATTTTAATAGAACATTTTGACACTAGTTGTAGTTTCTTTATTCATGCAGAGTTTAGTAAAATTTACCAGAACGTCCCGGACTTCCCAAATTTACTAATTCCTTGAACACATACCAAATGTTTTTTTTGTTTTTTTCTATATTCCAACTACTCCCTCTCGGGCATAGGCTGAGAGCCTGTACATTCCACCGCCCAACACGGTGAAGCCCGTGAGGTCTTGTTCCAGTCTGGGGAGTGAGACATGCGAAGCATCCATCATGGCTCGAAGCAGCTCCTCTCTGAAGCGGCCGGTTGCTTCGCTCAAGTGCTTCACCGTCTCACCCTCCAGACTCAGACCCTCACTCTCAGAACGCCACCTATTGAGCAGTGAACTCACTAGGCATTGTCCCCCTGTAACATATATTGAATATGGGAATATTCATACAGTGTTATTTAATCAGGGAACAACGAGGGTATTTTTTTGGCATTTCGGTGGGCTTTTGTGGTAATGCACTGATACTAGGTACAGCACAAATTCAATCCCAATAATATCTTCCCATTGACATATCGGGATTTGAACCCGGGTCCATTGGATTACCAATCCAGTGGCATGACCACTCCACCACACCTCCCCTATAACATAACGCACTATCGTCACGATAGTGCGTTGTTATGTGTGCGATTAGTTTTCTTGGGAAACAGATTAACTTGCTCATGTAGTAATGTACACCCTATGTGGTGGATTGTTTTCTTTTATTTGATAAATTTTATTTTAGTAAGCGTTGTTTCCACATAGCGATTTTGATAAGTTATTTTACCTTTATCTTGTATCGTCCCAGTTTTGGTTTGTTTAGTTTGCAAGTTTTACATTTTAATTAACAGTAGGCTGAATGAGGCCGAATGGATACAAGCCAGAGAAAGAGAGAAAATGAGAGGAAAAAATGAGGTGACCCCCCTTAAAGATTAACCAGGGCAAACTGTAACTGGGGCATGGCCATGGAAGTTCTATATAGCTTGTTCTGGTTTATTGCTATTCCTAACAGTAAGAAAGTGGGAATGTAATGAAAGGAAAGTATGAATGTCAGTGTTTTTGTTTTGTTTCCACATAGCGATTTTGATAAGTTCTTTTGCCGTTATATTGTGTCGTCCCAGTTTTAGTTTGTTTATTTTGCAAGTTTTACATTGGCATTATTTTCTGAAAGCCACCTCACCCAGGCAGTAAATGGCATTTAGTAGAAAAAATATGTACCTTATATATTCTGTCCAACTCTATAACCTAAGATTGAACCGAGTGCCCCAGTCTTTCTTCTACTCAACAAGTAAGCTCTAGAACTTTCTTCCCCAATCTGTCTTTTCTTCATCCTATGACTTAAACTGCTTCAAGCTCTGTGTCCAGACATTTTAACTATAATATACCTTGAATTTGGACCTCTGTCTCTCTTTCAACTTTGGGATGGACACTTGTTACAGGCAGCTTTGCCTTTTTTCTCCAGAAAAACAAATATATACGCTCAACCCTCATGCTATAGCGCGATTCGCTATCGCGTTTCTTTGCTATCACAAGCAACTCAAAAGCTGCCAAAACATGTCTATAGCGCACCTGGAATCACTAAAGTACATCTGGAATGGGGCCCCCCTGGTACTAATCTCCTTGTTGCGGTTGGGTGGCTTTGGGGCCGGCGACTAGCTTGATGGGGGATGGTTGTTCTTAATTCCCTCCTTCTCAAGCTTTCGTCGTCGGCTTGACTAATTTTGAGTAGTTTTTCTTTCTTCTTTCTATGTTTTTCCATTTCTATTCTTATTTTGTACCATTCGGTTGTCCTTGGGCAGCCTATATCACATGTGTATCACATTGTGTTCTTTTATTTCATAAATTTTATTTTAGTAAGCGTTGTTTCCACATACCTATCGATTTTGATAAGTTATTTTGCTTTTATATTGTCTTTGTTTAAGTTTTGGTTTGTTTAGTTTTCAAGTTTTACATTTTAATGCCTACCTGGCCAGGTAGAAGGCTCCTGACCTGTTTTATCTCTTAGCGACCGAGCTGACTTGATTTCCCTCAGTTGTGCATTTTTTTTTGCATCTTGCTATGATTTTTTTCTACCTTAGACCTGATCTCTCATTCTTCACCCTGATCACTTCTTGGTTGGTGCTGCAGTGTAGCAGTTCTTGTCTCATCCTTCGGCTGCCCTATAAGAGCTCTGCTGTGGAGCTCATATGGTCCGGCTGAACTGGTGAAATGGCAAGAAATGTCTGTGTGTCTTCACCTTCCTAGATTTGTTCACCTCCTGCCCTTCCCTATCTATCTTGACTTGATTAGTTGTCCATCTTGATCTAATCCTTGGGGTCAGCCCTATAAGAGTTCTTTTGTGGAGCTCAGTGGTCTGGTTAAGCTAATTTTATAAAATAAAATAAAATCTAGATGGGGCAGAATTAAAAAAAAAAAAGTCCGATTAACATTTGAAAACCCAGGGCGACACGTCATCACCAAGTGAGTGTTATGCCTGGTCTGCTTCACTGGTCATCTGAGCGCTAGGATTTTCCGCTACTCCCCACCACCCGCTCCCCAACGTCCCTTTAAATCACAGTTATTGTGTGTTCCTTCCCTATAGTGAATCGAAAGCTGTGATTATTTTTTGCTCCCTTGTGAACCTGGACATGAACCATGGCCGACCTGCCTCCCCCACGACCACGACCACCACCATCACTCTCCCTCACCCAGCATGATACGGCAGCATCTTTAACCCGGGAACTGCGGGAAGACTCTTAAGAGTTCCCCCGGCGGACTGCGGGAAGACTCTTAAGAGTCAGGGGAAAAAAAAATCAATTTAAAACACTGAATTTTTTTTTTTTTTTTTTTTTTTTAATTTTTTTTTGCCCCTGGGCCATGCCAAATATCACTCCTCCACCTCCCCTCCTTCCCCAGTTTCCTCCCCTCCTTCAGTTATCACCTATTTTCCCTGTTATTCCCTTTTCCTGTGGTCTATTTTCGTGCTAACATTAAGGCGCGGTTACACATAGCCGAGTTGCCCGAATCGGTGACAAAAGTTGCTCCGTGGAGCAACTTTTGCGCCCCAAGCAACTTTTTCGGGACCCATTTGTCACCCGAATAGGGCAACTTTTGTGTCCCGAACGTACGGGACACATCGCCTGTTGCGGAAACTATAAATATGGGTTGCATGCAATAGTAGTAATGTGATAACTATAATATATGATGTGAAAGCATTAATATACTATAATAATGCTCAATCCTTAAATATATATGTCATCACAGTATAATATTCAATAGATTGGGATGAGAAAACGGTTTAATCAAGAAGTAGGCTACGGTATGAATGCGAAATTTCAAGTTTGTACAAATAGCCTACAATATCTTTAGGCAAGAATGGGAAGAATATTCTCTCAAGGGATTAAATGTGTCATATATCCGTTATCATAATCAACTTACAATTATAATTTGCAACAGTAAACGATTTGTTATAACTAAATATGAATAATAGCTTCGTTACTGCAATGGTTAGCCTAATACTTCCTTCAGTATTACAAATTATGTATTCTGTATACTTTGTAATCTTGATTACATATCGTATTTATGCATTATAGGTTCGGTTAATGCGACGTGCTAAATAGACGTAGGCTACTCTTTACATAACTTAGTAGCCTACATGTACAGTATACGGTAATAGTGTTTGGCGTGAATTAATAGGCTATGTCGTGGACATATATTCCATATGTAGCCTATAGCCTAAATAGGCCCATATATATATAAAATCCATATACAGTAGGCTAGGCCTATATTAATATAAATAAGTTTTAATACTTCTAATGATAATGTGACAGGTGATATCCGAACCTTAAAGAGTTATAAAATACCACATGGAAGACATAAAATCGTACATATAATACAGTTAACACAAGCAAGGAAAGAAAAACTGTCACTGCCTATTTTAAATGTGTAATACGTAAAGCAAGGCCTGTGATTGGCTAAACCGGGTGAGCCCGGGCCAGCCAGTCTTCTCTCTCGCTTACTTCTTTGGTTTATCATATCTTTATCTTGCTTGTGTTTACTTTATGATATAGCTTATACGTTATTATTGTGTTTCCGGTGTTCTTTAAGAGCTCTTTAGATTCGGATAGTACTGTAATTTATTAAGTAGGCCTAATCATTAAAATTACTTAAACATATCTAGTTAATGAATAAATAAGGAACAATACAGATGATAAATAAATGATCAGGGTAATAATAAGATAGCCAATCATGAGCGTGCTGCTGTTTCAACTGAATTGCACTTTTACCGACAGACGTGGATTCATGTCGCTTGTTTTATGTAATGGCGAGCAATATAGTCATACATACCTTGGTTTTTATATGCTCAGCTTTATCATAGGTATTGTGATGTATTAATAGCGTGACGGGAAGCTAAAACGGCCGAATTAAGAACAATTAATTTCGAAGTGAAAACGAAAGAGTGTAGGCTACGGGAGATAGTGCTACGAGCAACTCTCTTCCTGCATGTGTAACCACTTGTTTTTGGGTCTCAGAAAAGTTGCCCGTAGCGGTGACAAAAGTTGCTTGGGTGGCAAAAATTCGGGCATGTGTAACCGCGCCTTTAGCGAGTTGGTAGCAGGGCGTTGTCATCACTGTTAGCAAGCGAGTGCAAGAGAGAGAGAGAGAGAGAGTATCGATCGACAGTCTCTCTCCAGAGGTGGAGGAAAGTGGTGGGCTGGGAAGTTGCCTCAGCCATACATTGTGTAACTCCCGGCCTGTATCGCCGATTTTGACCATCCAAACGCTGTTTCCACTTGTTTTATTGTTGTAACAGGTTAATACCTTTATAATCAACCTATAATAGGTGCATATGGATAAGTATTAATGCTATTTATGGTAAAATAAATATTTTAGTGATGGGAACAGCTCAAATACGTCAGCACAGGCAGACGTTTCTAATTACCCACATGCGCAGTTCAGAGGTTAAGGAAACGGACCACACCTATTTTCAAGTATTTATTTTTGGTGGATTTGTTATTTGTTATTTGTTATTTATTTTGCAAGTTTTACATTATAATTTATATGATTAAGCTTTCTATAATAAAATTTGTTGATGGAAATTAGTATTTACCCATTATCCAAGAATCTAAAAACACGGCCCCCGATAGTGGGAAGGGCTATGAAAAATAGGGAAATTGCGGGGTAAAAACTACGAATCTTGTTTCTGAGACCTAGTATATTAACCTAACCAAACAACCCAACCTAACCTAACCTAACCTAAGGCATTGCACCCCTATAGCATATTTTGAATATGGGAATATTCATACAGTGCTATTTAATCAGGGAACAATGAGGGTATTTTATTGACGTTTCGGTGGGCTTTGTGGTAATGCACTGATACTAGGTACAGCACAAATTCCATCCCAATAATATCTTCCCATTGATACATCGGGATTTGAACCCGGGACCTTTGGATTACCAGGCCAGTGGTAAGACCACTCCACCACACCTCCCCACTTCACTTATGTTCACTATATTCACTTAGTTCTTCCAGAGTGTGTGCAACACCATCGGGACTAAGCACTGTTTTCTTGGTCGTTTTAGCCTTGCTTTTGTTAGGCGTACGGTACGCGGCGGCGGGTGGCGATTCGGACACAGCGATTTTTTTTTGGATTAGCTCCATCCATGTTGGATGCGTGACGAGAACTGATGCTGCATGTTAGTTTGTGCTTGGTGGCGCTGCGGTAGCCCACGCATGAACAAAAATCCGCCTGCGCGATTTAAACCCTTTGGTTTTTATTTTGCCTCATATGAGACCTCCCGGACTCCTAACCAAAATACGTTTTGCCTCATATGAGGCTTCCCGGATTCCAAGGGTTAATCAACATGGCTATATTCTAGTTAATCGCCGTGTTTCAACCCCTCTCTTTCCCTGATATATTTCATACCCTCCCCAGCTATCGGGATTAGTATTGTTGAGGTAAGTGAAGAAAATAACTAAGATATATGAGGATATAAATAAAGATTCTTAGGTAAATGGGAATATATAATACGGTTCCTACCGCTACATAGGATCTTACCACAGACGTTACCCTGTTTATCATATTACAACAGTGTTAGGTGGTAAATGGAAGCAAGAAGTGGCCAAAGTTGACAAAGAAGGTGGGCAAATTAGGTGCCCGGGCATCAATTAGAATTATTTCCATTGGTTCTTCAGTAAAGCTATTGCATCTCATCGCTAATGGGCGCTCTAAATAGACGCTGTAGCTTAGGGTTGAGTGTAATAGGAAAGGATTTGCAATAAAAAATATGATTTAGAGGAGTCATGAGTGTAATTTAATTAGATTTAACAGTATATTGAGTACAGCTATCAATTGAATATGCTGGATTTGTCGATAGAACAAGTGTCGTTAGAACTGTAGTTGACATTTATCAATATTGTGTTCCCAGGTGGACATATTCCAGATGGCCGTGTTGGAAATGATTGAGCGTGAAGGTAGTCCACTATACCACCTGGAGCACTTCATTGAGGGCCAGTATGTCAAATACAACTCCAACTCTGGCTTCGTCCGCTCCGAGGCCATCAGGATGACCCCCCAGGCCTTCTCTCATTTTACCTTTGAGAGGTTTGTGAATGTGTAACTTTGTGTGTACATCAAGTGAACTGTATTTTCAAAACATTTCGTCCTCATGCTTATCCCCATTAGTTTTGAGGTTTTAAGCCGTTTGCCCAAATTAGTTTGTTGATTTTAAGACCTTTCGTGCCATTTCGTTATCAATATTAAGACCTTTTGTGCCCTTTAGGTGTAAACAAATTTCCTGGCGAGTGATAGCGAGCCTGTAATTGTGGAGGAATTAAGCCTTCGGCTGTGACATTTTTCTACTGAAAAATGTAAAAAAAATTCTAGTCGGGGTATTTAATGGATGTTTTTAAAAGTTTGATGGAGGTCTAGGGAAGAAACTATAAAATCAATGAATATATATAAATAGACCCCAAAAAATAACCACTCTCCCCTTAACCCTTCCTACCCGGGCTGTCTTACCCAATGACGGTCGCCCCTACCCGGGCGAAATGGCTGAAAAACGTCTAGGCCTAGGCTACCATATTTATGTTTATTTTCACTGCTAGAACTTTCCCACTCATCTATAATCGTAGTGCGGTTTTCAATCTGTATTTTGGCATTGAGTAGAGCTCTGTAAGTCAACTGGTTCAGTTGTGATGACGATTTCAGTGGAGCCAATATTGCAGAGATGTTGCCAATATGGGGGCTTTTCAGACACTAATTTCGTCTGACGTCAGAACAATAACATTGAAGAGTCTTCTCCTTCTTGTTTTCGGAGGTGCGGTGACGCAACGCTTGGGTTTGTTGACATACGTCGTACGCACGGCATTCAGACCAAGCTTAATTAGGCTATTAAGCTGCTGCCTTAGGTAAGGCATACCGGGTAGCGGCCCTTCTTTCGAGCTGTCCTTACCTAAGGCAGACCGGGTAGGAAGGGTTAATGTATATGGTACAGTATGCATATTTTGATAATTGATTGAGTATAAAGTTGTTATTGGCATATATGCTGATGTATGTCAGAATTTTATGTATTGTATGCCATGTCTTAGACTTATTGTTATCATTGTTGTAGCTCTAAGACTCCCTTTAACCCCTTCTGTACCGGTGACGTCCTTTTAACTTTATCCTGGCTACTATTACAGTAGACGATTTTTTTGAGTTTTAAAAGGGCCTCCAGAAAATATCAGGCTTCGAACTATCTCGCTTACCTTCGTAAGCTACACAAAATTGTCTAAATATAGCTAGAATACAATTAAAAAGAGGTTGCGATACAAGAGGTTAACCCTTTTACGCATAATTTATGACGCAGAGGTTGCCAGATTAGCAATAAGAAATAGAGTTCTCTCACTCTTATAATTACCTCTCCATAATTAGTTTTCTGCCCACAGCTAACTCAAAGGCAACTGCAGAGGTTGAAGTAACTAAACTAAACTAATTAAAGGGACTTGGAGATATGCTAGACCTAACACGAATGGTATGGTAGCCAAAAAAACTCTCTAGCTATGTGAGGACGAGACAGAGGAAAAAGGCAAGGAGGGAAATGGCAGACGAAGATGAAGAGACTGAGGGAGATGGAAGAGCACATAGAACACCTCGAGCACCTCCTGGCCTCCCAAGAGTGGCAAATACATCCCGAAGACTATTAGGTACACATAGTACTCCAAACAATCCCTCCCCAATCTTGTTTGCAAATATCCAAGGCCTAAAAAATAGAACCACGAACAAAGTACCATTTATTAGGGGCCTGCTAGAAGAAGGAAACGCTATATTTGCGGCTCTCACAGAAACTCACATTAAAGATCAGGAAGATAGTGAGGTATGGATTCCTGGTTACAACCTACATAGGGCGGACAGAACGCATAGATCACATGGAGGTGTAGCCTTGTACATCCATGACTCACTGATATGTACTGAATTCCTAAATAACAGTAATGAAGTGGTGGAAATACTTGGAGTTAAAATAGAATCCCTAAATTTAGCAGTTATTGTTACATACAGGCCTCCTGACTCATCCCGAGAAGAATTCAAAACCCAGCTCAACAAAATAAAATCAGAAGTGGAAACCCTGGGGAACCCAACACCAAATATTATATGGCTAGGAGACTTTAACCTACCAAACATTAAATGGAGACAACTAGAAAACCAGGTACAGTAGTGGCAAATAACACCGGAGAAGCAAATACAAATACGAGAGCTTTTTGAACTTTGCGATTTTTTTAGTCTTACCCAGCATATTGCTGAACCCACACAGGAAAACAATATCTTAGACCTGGTCTTCACTAACAACGACTCTCTAGTACACAGCATTAACATATCAGACACAACATACTCAGATCATAAATTAATTGAGATCAAAACAACCTTAGAAAGTGTACAGGCAACCTCAGAATCGAGAACAAAAACCGGCCCCTTCAGTAAATTTAACTTCAATAACAAAAACATTAGGTGGGAAGAGGTAAATCAAGAAATGGAGGAAATAGACTGGGAAGATTTAATGAATAACCTGACACCAGCAGAATGTCTAGTCCTAATAACAGAAACCATGACCCAAATCTGTAGCCACCATATACCTGCAAGACAAACAAGACGAAGAAGCAAACAAGATCGGGAAAGGAGGAGGCTGTACAGAAGAAGAAAATTACTCACACAAAGACGCACACATCAAAATCTACAGGATAGGCAAAAGGCCAAATTAGATAGAGAAATTGTGGAAATTGAACAAAGGCTAAGAATATCATATGAACTACAACATATGGAAGAGGAGAAGAAAGCTATTGCAGGTATAAAGGAAAATTCCAAATACTTCTTTTCATACGCCAAACAAAAGGCTAAAACAGCATCAAACATCGGCCCACTAAACAAAGGGGACGGCTCTTTCACAGGGGACAAAAAGGAAAAGAGCGAACTCTTACGCAGGCAGTATGAAATGGCATTCAGTGAGCCTGATGAAACAAAAGTCATCAGAGACCAAAATATATTTTTCATGGAAACCTCCCCCACGGAAACCCCCCAGATGCTGGATATTGATTTCGGTCCAAAAGACATAGAAGAGGCCATTTCCAACATGCTATCCCACTCGGCACCAGGCCCGGACTCATGGAATTCGATCCTAATTAAGAAATGTAAGGAAAACCTCTCAAAACCCCTGGCTATAATGTGGAGAAGGAGTCTAGACACTGGTGAAATACCAGATAGCTTGAAAAACGCAATAATTGCCCCACTGCATAAAGGAGGGAGTAAAGCACTACCAAAAAACTACCGCCCGGTAGCTCTAACCTCCCACATCATTAAAGTTTTCGAGCGAGTCCTGCGAAGCAAAATCTCAACATTCATGGAGGCAAATGAACTACACAACACCGGTCAACATGGATTCAGATCGGGAAGATCATGTCTCTCACAACTTTTGGAACACTATGACAAAATTCTTAAAGTGCTAGAAGAAAAGAAAAACGTGGATGTCATTTACACCGATTTTGCTAAGGCATTTGATAAATGTGACCATGGTATAATAGCCCACAAACTCAAAGCAAAAGGTATAACGGGGAAAATCGGAAGGTGGATATACAATTTCCTCGTAAACCGAAAACAATCAGTAGCAGTAAACCAAGTCACATCTGAGCCTTCGGATGTCAAAAGCTCAGTGCCTCAAGGAACAGTGCTAGCACCCCTTCTGTTCCTCATACTAATTTGCGACATAGATACCAACACTAGACACAGTACGGTGTTGTCTTTTGCTGATGACACAAAATTAAGCAAGATAGTAAACACACAAGAGGACACGGGCCGACTGCAGGAAGACATGAATGTAGTGTTCCAGTGAACCAGGGAAAACAACATGCAATTCAATGAAGAAAAATTCCAATTAATACGGTACGGAGATAATAATGGCGTTAAAGAAATTACAAATTACTTAACAGAATCTAACCACATAATAGAACGGAAAGACTGTGTGAAAGACCTTGGGGTATTAATGTCTGAAAATATGGGTTTCAAAGTACATAACCAGGTCAAAGTTGCGGCTGCGAAACGTCTTAACGGGTTGGATTCTATGTACATTTAAAACACGCGGTGAATTACCTATGATAACGCTCTTCAAATCTCTAGTGTTACCGCGGCTTGAATACTGTAGCGTATTAACATCCCCATACAAAGCATGTGAAATAAATGACTTAGAGAGTGTACAAAGAAATTTAACTTCGCATATAAGTTCGATAAAACATCTACACTATTGGGAGCGTTTAAGAGCACTGAATCTGTACTCGCTGGAACGTAGAAGAGAACGTTACCTAATAATATACGTGGTAAATCGCAGAGGGTTTAGTACCAAACTTACATACTCCGATAGTCATATAATTCAGTGATAGGAGAGGCTGGGAATGCGAAATCCCCCAGATGAATAACAGGGCTGCTATGGCCTCTCTGCGAGAGGGCTGGTTATCACACAGAGGCCCACGTCTCTTCAACAAACTCCCACGGCGAGTAAGAGACATGAGGGACGTCTCGTTAGACAACTTCAAGAGAGCCCTCGTTGTCGAACTGCAAAGAGTGCCAGACGAGCCCATCCTCGCGAGGGAGCGAGCTGTCGCTTCAAACAGTCTACTACACCAAAATCACCACCCATAACGAGGGGCGCCGCGCTCCTTGATGCCGCTAGAAGAGTGGCGAACACATCAAAAGTATCAAAAGTAAGTAAAGGTTTCTAAATACCCCTGATGGTAACAAAGGCTTTAAAGTGTCCCCAATAGGCTCAAAATCGCGTCATATGTCGGAGAGGGTTAATAGAAATCCTAGGTCACTTAGGAAGCATGCCTCGTCCAATAGATTTACTCAAATATCTCTGTGTAAGGAATGTCGTATAGTTATGTGTGTTGCCAAGTGTTTGAGTCAGGAATTAAGTGGTTTATTGCCTTGATACATTTTATTACTGTGTGCAGGTCGGGTCACGAGCTGATTGTGGTGGACATCCAGGGAGTGGGTGACCTCTGGACCGACCCTCAGATGCACACCAGCCACGGTCAGTACTGTTCTGTAGGTGTGTTTGTGTGTGTGTGTGGATTATGATGATACTACGGTATATGAACATATCAGTAAACCCTCGCTATCTCGGACTAATTGGGGGGGAGACCCAGTCCGAAATGTCCGATTTTCCGAGATGTGCGAAGTCCGACTTATGTCCGACTTAAGAGAGTAAAATGTCCGAATTGGAAGAGGGAGTCCGAGCCACCAGAGAAAACGGAGACTTCCCTATCACTAACAACGTAGATTCAAGATAAATGACAGTACCTGTACAGTATCCAGCAGACATTGCAGAGCAATTAGTGGAGCCAGTGAGGGACATAATTCAAGCTTCCTTAGATAAAGGACAGGTTCCTGTTGAATGGAAAAGAGCTAATATCATTCCGATATACAAGAATGGAAACCCTGAGGACCCTCTAAACTATAGACCAGTTTCACTTACTAGTATTGTATGCAAGATTTGTGAAAAGCTAATTAGGAAGAGATGGATGAAAATGTTGGAGAGAAAGAAAATAATAACCCCAAAGCAATTTGGATTCAGAGAAGGGACATCTTGTGTTACCAGTTTGCTATGTTATTACAGTAGGGTGATAGATGTACTCCAAGAAAGAGGCGGATGGGTGGACTGCGTCTACTTAGACCTTTCCAAAGCATTCGATAAGGTACCACATAAGAGATTGTTATCTAAGCTTGAGACGCTAGGATGTGTCAGGGGGAGTTTGCTGAAATGGATGGAGAGCTATTTAACAGATAGGGAAATGAGGACCAACATTAGAGGAACTTACTCATCGTGGCGGAAAGTTGAGAGTGGTGTGCCGCAGGGATCTGTGTTGGCACCTCTCATGTTCCTTATGTACGTGAATGACCTGCCGATAGGCATAAACTCTTACATGTCAATGTTTGCAGATGACGTAAAAATTATGAGACAAATAACAAATAAAAGTAGTTGTGAGGAGCTGCAAGGGGATTTAGATAAAATATACGAATGGAGCACCAAGTGGAAAATGAAATTTAATATAAGTAAATGTCATGTGTTAAATATGGGAAGAAGTGTGAATAGACCAAATTGGGAGTACAGGATGGGAGATAATAAAATTAGCAAGGCCGAAAAAGAAAAAGATTTAGGGTTGATTATACAAGATACTTTGTCGCCGGAGAAACATATTAACAAGCTCTTTAGCGGAATGTATGCAATGGCCGGGAATATGAAAGTTGCTCTGAACTATTTGGATGAGACCATGGTAGCGAAAATTATGAAGAGTATGATTAGACCAAGATTGGAGTATGCAGCAGTGGTGTGGTCCCCGCATCTAAAGAAGCATATTCACAAGTTAGAAAGAATCCAGAGAGCAGTCACTAGATTGGTTCCAAGTCTCAGAGAACTGCCATATGAAGGGAGGCTAGACAAATTAAATCTACCGAGTCTAAAAGAGAGGAGAGAGAGGGGAGACATGATAATGATGTACAAATGTACCCGGGGGCTGGAGAGGCTGGATAGGGAGGATATATTAATTATGGATACAGGAATAACTAGAGGCCACAGCTACAAAGTAAAAAGACCTACCTGCAAGAACGATATCAGGAAGTTTAGCTTCCCCTATAGATGTATTGACAAATGGAATGGGTTGGAGGAGGAGGTGGTGGGGGCAAGGAACATCCATATTTTCAAGAAAAAATTGGATAAAAAGTAGACTGAGAGACGGGACAACACGAGCTTAGCTCAACTCCTGTAAACTACAATTAGGTAAATACAATTAGGTAAATACATATATTATAAATATCACTTTCCTTCTCCATTTCACTGTCCTTCTCCACCTCACTGTAGCCTTAGATCTCGGAATTTTCCGAGATATATGACACCTGTCCGACAGACCATGTGGGCCCTCGGAGTTTTCCCCTTACATCTCGGAATTTTCCAAGATATACGGCGAACTTTCCGAGAGGCCGATGCCAGTCCGAGTAGTGCGGGTTTCCGACTTTTAGAGGTCCGAGATAGCGAGGGTTTACTGTATATACAGTAGCACCTCCATTTTCCGGCACTCAGGGGGATTTGAAACCTCCGGTGAATTGAAAAGTCCTATTCTATTCTATTCTATATGCTCAGGCCCAATCCCCACTTTTCCTATTTTTTTATTTTATTTTCCTCTATTTTTTTTTTTTTTTTTTTTTGTATTTTCTTGGGGGTGGCCGACTCAAGACAGAGCAAGAACAGGAAAACACAAAACACAAGACAAAACAGCGAATAAACACAGACAAAACACAAAATTCACACACATCTAGGTCACCCAGGAGAATACCCAGAGACCAGGGTCACCAAGGTCGCTCCAGCACTCCCGGTTGATTGAAAATTACTCCTATAAATGCCCATAAGCCCCAAGAAAATACCCCCTAATGGCTATCTGTATTATCAGCCTTAATATAATAAACAAACTCACATTACTATACCATTTTAATAGTAATGTTCTCAACTCGCCAATTTATAAGTACAGTAGAAGTTGGAAAAGGCGTCCAGCTTTTGTTGTTGTCGGCGGCGTAATGTGTATCGTCGTATGCGAAGGCTAGGCCTTATCGGGAGGGAGAGTTCTGCAGCGCATTTAAAGTTTTGACAGTAGCAAAACGAAACACTAATATCAAACTGTTTTTGTTCTTTTTAGTTTGTCTTAGGTTTCTCACTTAACCCTAAAGAGCGGCGCTCGACTTAAGTCGTGCACCAATTTGCAGCAAGTTAGGAGTATTATTAAGGCTTTTAAAGGGTTAAAATCGAGTGCAAATGGCCGGGAGAGCAGCGGGCCAGACAGCCGACTCCCAGGGCTTACCGCCGCCCATTAACTCATGTTCCCTGTGTTCTCGAGAGGCCGGCAGTGTAGCCAGTAGTGAGCATAGCTGGGAAAAATATACCGATATATGCTAAACTTCCATGTTCGTGGCACCACTGCAAGAGAACCACGAGTGCTACGTAGCTCGTTCTGGTCTCATTTTGAAGCTTTTAGTGCCTAGTTTTTTGCTAAATAATGTTTTTTTCATGCAGATGCTTGATTTATCATGCAGGAGGGCCTGAATGTGCCCAAATGAGCCCAAAACACCCCACTAGACAAGGGTTAATATCTAAAACTTATTTATGAGGTGGATGCTTTGGGAGAGGCAGCAAGGGGTGGATGCTTGCCACTCATCCACAGTTGTTGTTGTTGCTCCCCAGGCTGTCTGGCCGAACAGCCCCAAGGTCCCGAGCAAGGCCAAGGCCATAAATGAGCGCCCCCACAAAATCCTCCCTGCTCACCAATAACAAAGCCCGGGTGACCGAAGCCACTCCAAGGCAGGGAGCAGAGGAAGGTGCGGAAACGCCCGGGAAACCAAAGCCCCATCCAAGGTCCTGTGCCCCTCAGCAATTATGAAGGGAATGTTGAGGGGCAAGGGAAAAATGCGACGCTTTGGCTCCCAATCTGCCAACTTCTAGGTTGGCAGTAGGGAGGTCAATCCACGGAAAAGACGCCGCCACTTGAGATCTAGAAGATATACAAGCAAAAGGAACAGTCAGAGTAAGCTATGGGCATGGCAGAGATCGATCAGCTCTCACTCGGATAGACCAGCCCATCACCACATGACTAGAACCCAATCCTCTCAGCATCAGCTAGGAAAGGCCCTAGAAAGCCGCCTTTGGCGGGGGGATAGCTCCCCTATTTCAACTCCTTTCGGGGTTGGGCACCCGCCCAGTTGTAGAGGTGGATGCTGTTACATCATCCACCTCTCTCCATTCGTTTGGATAATTGTGTTTTTTGTTCCAAGCTCAGAACCACTCTTTTGCATTTTTTCTTGTCACTATTGGCTTTCACTTTGTCCGACTTTGCCTTAATCTTCGGCAGGATAGCGATGAATCGAGTATAATATGTCCGATATGAGAAAGTTTGTATACAGTATATACAGATCGATCGGAGAGATTGAGTAGGCCTCTTCCCGAGCTTTTGTTGTTGTTGTTGTTGCTTGTTCTACTGACGTCGCAGTTACCCGCATAGAACCACAAACTATTTTATTTATATATATATATTTCTTATTGGTGCTTTTTAACTAGTTTTTTCCTAATATTATATGTATTTATTATTTGTTATGATGAAATTATGCTGGTAAGACTATATATATATTTTTTTTTTTATATATAATTTCCTAAAACCTCCGGTTGTTTGAAGCTACCGGATGCCTGAATGCCGGAAAATCGAGGTGTTACTGTACAGTATTTTACTCTCCCATCCTTCTTCCTTGTTTGTTTGTTTTTTTAACCCTTCTTCCTCGGCGATCTTACGCTCCGTACCCGTGGAACCGGCGCGGGTTGGACGTTATGGCCTTATTTTCTTAATAGCTAAGCTATGGTAATAGGTAGAAAGACATACTTAAAGGGGAGGTGTGGCGGAGTGGTCTTGCCACTGGACTGGTAATCCAATGGACCCGGGTTCGAATCCCAATATGTCAATGGGAAGATATTATTGGGATGGAATTTGTGCTGTACCTACTAGTATCAGTGCATTACCACAGCACACCGAAATGCCAAAAAATACCCTCATTGTTTCCTGATTAAAATAGCATTGTATGATTACTGTATTCCCATATTCAAAAATATGCTACACGGAGGCAATGTCTAGTGAGTTAATTACTCAATAGGTGGCGTTCTGAGAGTGAGGGTCCGAGTGTGGGGGATGAGACTATGAAGCGCAGACGCGAAGCGTCTTCAGAGATGGGATTGCTTCGAGCCGGGGTGGTTCGCATGTCTCACTCCCTAGACTGGAACAAGACCTCACGGGGCTCGCCGTGTTCAGCGGTAGAGTGTAAAGGCTATCAGCCTATGCCCGAGAGGGAGCAGTTGGAATATAGAAAAAAAAAAAAAAAAAAAAAAAAATGGAAAATGAAGTACCGTAAAACCGGGTCGCATCGGACTGCGGTCATAACTTCGGACATCGGCGATAATAAGTAAATAGCCATTGTCATTATATAATGGAAACGCTTTTTATTGTTTTTTTTTGTGGGGTCCGTTTAGAGAAATGGCAAAGGAAGAGCATGTAAAAGCCCTAGGGAACTGATATGAGTATATGTACAAAAAAAATATATTATATATACAAATGTGTGCAAAATTTTTACATTTTTCGCTACCCTGCCAAACTTCTATCACCCTGAAGAAATTTTTTGTATGAATGATGTTGTGACTGATATAATTTTGTAGTAAAATTACCAAAGACAACATCCACCAAAGGAAATTTGTTACACCTGTATAACGCTTTAGCTAGAACACTATCATTTAACCTATTGTGTTTTCCCAAAAAAAAAAAATTTAAACTTTGGATATGGAACTAAAAAAACAATCGTTTGTTTTTATTTCTATCTATCTATCTATCTATCTATATGCTCAGGCCCAATCCCCATTTTGGGGATAGCCGACTCAAGACAGAGCAAGAACAGGGAAAACACAAAAACAACATAAAACAACGAATAAACACAGATAAAAAGCACAAACTCACACACATCCAGGTCACCCAGGAGAAGACCCAGAGATCGGGGTCACCAAGGTCGCTCCAGCACTCCCCCGGCCCCCGACCACCCGGAGAGGTTCCGATCTCGGCAGGCAGACATTCAGCGGAGCCAAAGCCACTAGCCCTCCCACCACACTTCCAGGCGCACCCTTCATATTAATCGTCTCCCCGGGCCAGGCGCCTGATGGACTATTATCTAGTCCAACTTGCGCCCGACCCCTTACTCCAAATGACCACGTGTTCACTCAACTATTCACAAACATTCTCCATTCACTCCTGTCCACCACCACTTCCCCTGCCTGATCTATAGTCATTCCTCTATCATCCAAAGCTTTTCTTACACAGTCTCTCCATCTCAATGGGGGTCTTCCTGCCCTTCTATCTCCCCTTGTACCTGACTCACATATTCTCTTTGTAAGCCTTTCATCTCCCATTCGTTCAACATGACCATACCAGCTCAGCACCCTTCTGGCCACTCTGGCTGACAAATGTTCCTGCTGCCCCACTCTCCTACGTATCTCTTCATTCCTCAATCTGTCTCTACGAGTAACTCCACACATACTCCTCAAGCAGCTCATCTCCACCACATCCAGCCCTCTTTTCTCCTTTTTCTTCAGAGCCCATGTCTCAGCCCCATACATCACTGTTGGCACAACAATTCCTTGATACAGTGCACTTTTTACTTTCACTCCGAGATTTTTCGTCGTCTTCCACATACTTCCCATTGCTCCGAAAACCTTCCTTCCTTCACACACTCTCTGTTTTACCTCCATTTCCATACCTCCACTCCTACTTATCGTTCCTCCTAGATATTTAAAACACTCTACTTGTTCCAATATTTCCCCATCCAGCCTCCCATCTAGATTCACCCTATGCTCTCCCCTATTACACACCATTACTTTACTTTTATTGACGTTCACCTTCAGTTTCCTCCTTCCACAAACCACACCAAACTCTTTGACTACCCGCTGCAGTATTTTCTCATCAGAATCCGCCACCAATGCCGTGTCATCAGCGAACAGCAACTGATTCAACTCCCAATCTCTACCATTCTTTCCTACTAAACCCAATCCTCTTCCCATAGTTCTCCTTTTCACCTCCCTCACCACACCATCCATAAACATATTAAACAGCCATGGTGACATTACACAACCCTGTCGCAAACCTACCTTTACCTCAAACCATTCACTCAACTCACCATTTCCTACTCTCACACATGCTCTGCTCCCTTCATAAAAACTCTTAACGGCTTCTAACAAATTTCCTCCTATTTCATAAATCCTTAACACCTTCCACATTGCTTCACGGTCCACACGATCATACGCTTTTTCCAAGTCCATAAAAGCCCAAAATATCTCCTTATGCTTCTCTAAATACTTCTTGTATAACTGTCTTACTGCAAACATCTGATCCACACACCCTCTTCCCCTCCTAAAACCGCACTGTTCTTCTCCTATTGCAACTTCCGTACACTTTATTATCCTCTCTATCAACACCCTGCCATACAGCTTTCCAACCACTGACAATAAACTAATACCTCTTATTATTTGCCCTATGAAAATAATTAATAATACTTGTCCATCATTAAAATGGTGGTTAACCCTTCCCGCCCGGGCAGCATTTTAAAACGACACCGCGGCAGATGGGCAGGAGCCCGGGTGTCCCCTTGAAATCCGTAAACTTGAAAGCCTATAAAGCGTGTTTTGAAAGCCGTGCATCCGACGTATGTAAACAAAGCCTGTCTTTGCGACACCGCACTTCCGAAAACAAGAAGAAGAGTCGGAGTTTGTTATTGTGTTGTCTGTTAGAACAGATTTAGTGTTGAAAAGTGTCTGATATTGCTAACATTACATCGAAACTCTCTCCACGGAAATCGTCATCACAACTGAACCAGTTGACCTAGAGAGCTGTACTCAATGCCAGTCTACAGATACGAAACACACCTACGTTTAGAGATGTGCGGGAATTCTCTAGCAGTTAAAATAACAAAGATACGGGTAGCCTATTAACCCCTCAGACCCGGTAGGGCTCTGAGGCACCCATAACCAACTAGGGCCAGGAACACGGAAGGGCTCTGAGGCTCCGGCAGCTTGAAAGCCTGTAAGCTTGTTTTGAAAGCCGTCCGTCCGACGCATATAAACACAGCCGGTTGGACCGACGCCGCGCACCTCCGAACTCAAGAAGGAGAGGCGTCGTTTGTTTTTGTGTGGCTGTATGTTGTTGTTTCAGTAGTGAAAAGTCTCTCATATGGCTGACATCACCACAAAGTTCTCTCCACGGAAATTGTCATCACAACTGAACCAGTTGACTTAGAGAGCTCTACTCAACGTCATTCTACAGGTACGAAATACATCTACGCTTGGAGATGTGTGGGAACGCGGTAGAAGTTAAAATAATAATGATACGGTAGCCTAGGCATAGATGTTTTTCGGCCAAAACCCCCGGGTTTCGGGGAATATTTATAGAATGCGTAACCGGTCTGGATGGGTTAAAGACGTTTTTCGGCCAGATCGCCCGGATCTCAATACTGTCATTAGGAAGGCGAGCCCGGGCGGGAAGGGTTAAAGATCATATAATCATTCTCCGAGTCCAAAAACCCATAAAAATATGATAATATGCCAACCGATTTATGTATTTAGGATAATTCTGGATATATAATACTGTATATATAAATTAGGAGAGGCATACATCTTGTACACATTTTTTTTTATCTGCCGAAAGAAACACCAACACATACGTTATACCTATAAAAATGCTCAAATTCATAAAAATGTATACTGTATGCAGAGATAGAGTATACTGTACATATCTATATATTATGCAGAAATAGAGTATACTGTACATACCTATATATTTTCACTAGACCTAGTTAATTTTTTAGTTATTGATTTGACAGCATTGGTTATTTTTGCTGCTCAATATTTTCTAAGAGTGAGTTCAATGCCTAACGAGAACAGATACAAAAAGAATATCTGTTAAGCATCGTATATAACCCCCTCCTTGTGGTGATGGGCTGGTCTATCAGAGTGAGAACTGAGCGATCTCTGCCATACCCATAGCTTACTCTGACTGTTCCTTTTACTTATATATTTTCTAGATCTCAAGTGACAGCGTCTCTTCCGTGGATTGACCTCCCAAACTACCAAGATTGGAAGCCAAAGCGTCACATTTTTCCTTTGCCCCTCAACTTTCTCTTCATAATTGCTGAGGGGCACAGGGCCCTGAGTGGGGCATTGGTTTCCTGGGCGTTTCCGCACCCTCCTCAGCTCCCCGCCATGGAGTGGCTTCGGTCACCCAGGCTTTATTGTGGTCGGCAGGGAGGGTTCTGTGGGGGCGCTCGGTTATGGCCTTGGCCTTGCTCGGGGCCTTGGGGCTGTTCGGCCAGGCAGCTTGGGGAACAACAACAACATCAACCCCCTCCTATACTGATTATACAGGCCTAAAAGTATTGACTGTGCATTTTCCACTAAAACATCGGACAGGAATAAGAA
Organism: Paralithodes platypus; assembly: GCA_032716605.1. Taxonomy (NCBI): domain Eukaryota; kingdom Metazoa; phylum Arthropoda; class Malacostraca; order Decapoda; family Lithodidae; genus Paralithodes; species Paralithodes platypus. The sequence goes on from CM064509.1 coordinate 64,572,514, forward strand.
GCAATAATAAAATATTCATATAAAATAGTAGGAGCCGAAAAATGCATGAAATAAAGCCACGAACGTACATCCGAAGTTCTCCTCCGTTTGTCCGGACTTATCCCAGCTTTCTTGGCAATAATTTTCCATAAGAAATCACTGTACTGTATGTCCGAAGTTATCCATACAAGTCCGAAGTTATCCACTTTTCAAGAAGACTTCGGACATCATTTAGCATAAGGATAGCTCTCTTATTACGGGGGATAATTTTAGGAGGCTTCCTGGATTACGGCGCACTATCATCACACCTTTGTTTATTTTCATGTTACTAGCATACAACCTGACGGATTCACCAACCTTTTCCATCTACCCAATTGTTCGTTTTCTTAAGTCTTGTTCCCTTATTAATTAAATCTGATTCTGCTCAACCCAACCCAATATGACTCATATTTTCTAGATATCCTCCCAATAGGCCTATAACCCAGATCCATATCCAATGTCACTAAATTCTTAGCTTTTGCTAAGGCCAGCCCTTAAAGATACTCATTTTGCGACTTGATGGTCTGGTTAAACTACTTATTAAAAAAATATATATACAGTATATTACTAGCATACTGTAACTTGTATTTCTTGCTCTATATCAAGCCTGCAAGTACAATAGACCCTCAACTAACATGGATACAGGCAGTAGTGCGGTTCTTTTAGGTGGCGCCAAGGAACTTGACAAAAATTTTGATCCCTGACCTCTTTGTAACTCGAAAGGGACTAGAGCAAACTGGCTGTAAATATCCACACCTATTACCTGGTGGACTCTTCCCCAATGAGAGGTATTTTAGCCCAATTGCATTCATTCATATTGAGTTAAAAGAAGTTAAAAGGCCAAGATTATTGTCAAGTTCGTTGGCGCTACCTTTAGAGCACTTGCCTGCAAACCGTGAGGTTGACTGTTCGAGTTTCGGGTCAGCCAGTGTATTTACCTAATTGTATTTACCTAATTGTAGTTTACAGGAGTTGAGCTAAGCTTGTGTTGTCCCGTCTCTCAGTCTACTTTTTATCCAATTTTTTCTTAAAAATATGGATGTTCCTTGCCCCTACCACCTCCTCCTCCAGCCCATTCCATTTGTCAATACATCTATAGGGGAAGCTAAACTTCTTGATATCGTTCTTGCAGGTAGGTCTTTTTACTTTGTAGCTGTGGCCTCTAGTTATTCCTGTATCCATAATTAATATATCCTCCCTATCCAGCCTCTCCAGCCCCCGGGTGCATTTGTACATCATTATCATGTCTCCCCTCTCTCTCTCCTCTCTTTTAAACTCGGTAGATTTAATTTGTCTAGCCTCCCTTCATATGGCAGTTCTCTGAGACTTGGAACCAATCTAGTAACTGCTCTCTGGATTCTTTCTAACTTGTGAATATGCTTCTTTAGATGCGGGGACCACACCACTGCTGCATACTCCAAGTTTGGTCTAATCATACTCTTCATAATTTTCGCTACCATGGTCTCATCCAAGTAGTTCAGAGCAACTTTCATATTCCCGGCCATGCATACATTCCGATAAAGAGCTTGTTAATATGTTTCTCTGGCGACAAATTATCTTGTATAATCAACCCTAAATCCTTTTCTTTTTCGGCCTTGCTAATTATATTATCTCCCATCCTGTACTCCCAATTTGGTCTATTCACACTTCTTCCCATATTTAACACATGGCATTTACTTAAATTTCATTTTCCACTTCGTGCTCCATTCATATATTTTGTCTAAATCCCCTTGCAGCTCCTCACAACTACTTTTATTTGTTATTTGTCTCATAATTTTTACGTCGTCTGCAAACATTGACATGTAGGAATTTATGCCTATCGGCAGGTCATTCATGTACATAAGGAACATGAGAGGTGCCAACACAGATCCCTGCGGCACACCACTCTCAACTTTCCGCCACGATGAGTAAGTTCCTCTAATGTTGGTCCTCATTTCCCTATCTGTTAAATAGCTCTCCATCCATTTCAGCAAACTCCCCCTGACACATCCTAGCGTCTCAAGCTTAGATAACAATCTCTTATGTGGTACCTTATCGAATGCTTTGGAAAGGTCTAAGTAGAAGCAGTCCACCCATCCGCCTCTTTCTTGGAGTACATCTATCACCCTACTGTAATAACATAGCAAACTGGTAACACAAGATGTCCCTTCTCTGAATCCAAATTGCTTTGGGGTTATTATCTTCTTTCTCTCCAACATTTTCATCCATCTCTTCCTAATTAGCTTTTCACAAATCTTGCATACAATACTAGTAAGTGAAACTGGTCTATAGTTTAGAGGGTCCTCAGGGTTTCCATTCTTGTATATCGGGATGATATTAGCTCTTTTCCATTCAACAGGAACCTGTCCTTTATCTAAGGAAGCTTGAATTATGTCCCTCACTGGCTCCACTAATTGCTCTGCACACTCCTTTAAAACCCAGGCAGACACTTCATCCGGTCCCATAGCTTTCCTTACTTCAAGTCCTCTCATCGCAGATAACAGCTCATCTCTAGTTATTTTAATCTTACTAAGACCACTCTCCAGTACTCCCGCCTGTGGTTCGTCAAAACCTTCCTCTCTAGTAAAAACTGACCCCAATTTATTATTCATTACCTCACAAATGTCCGATACATCTTCATACGTCCTAGCATCAACTCTTAATTTAGTAATTTGTTTCTTTACCTTCAACTTACTGTTTATATATTTATAAAATAATCTAGGGTTACTTTTAAGGTTCTCAAATTTGGTGAGCCTAGGTACCTTGCAGAGCTGCTCAGGCGCCCACCGGCACACCATGGTGTAGTTGTGCGTCATGACAATGACCCTTTTCGTCTTGATGAACCAAGGGCTTTCCAGCAGTCTTCTTTCTTTGAGAGGTCATTCTCCTACATGGCTCCGAGGTTGTATAACAGGTTGCCGCTGTCCATGAGACAACTGAGTTCTGTTGAATGCTTCAAGAGACAACTTAAGACTTTTCTCTTTGAGAGAAGCTATGATCTTGAGAGAGGTGTCATGACAGATGGCTATAGAGTTTAGGCTATTTTGCCACTGCTAGTGATTGTTAAATGTGTGTTGTATATAAGCCTTCTTTTGATGCATTGCTTTTGTTCTTTTTTCTTTCTCTTTCCGAGCGCTAGTGAATTCTTCGGAAAAATTGGCGCTTATGAGAATTAAGTAACATGCTTATTATTATTATTATTAGGGTCACTTTCACATTTATTTACTATGTTCTTCTCATAGTTCATTTTAACTTGCCTAATTATGTTAACATATCTATTCCTCTCCTGTTTATATTTATTCCGATTACTCTCAGTGTTCCTTCTTCTTAATCTAGCCCAAGCTGCATCACGCCTACCCAAAGCTCTTTTGCATTTCAAATTAAACCAATCTTTCTGCTTAGTAAAATTTCCAGTTTTATATCTTGGGACAAACAGATTGGTTCCTACTCTATAAATTTTGAGGAATCTACTATATTTACCTTGTATGTCCTGTTCCTTAAAAATAAGATCCCAATCTACTCCCTCTATATATCTTTTCAAGGATACATAATCAGCTTTACTATAATTTAATCTGTCATTTATGTAGCTATTGTCTAATCTATTGGCATTACTCGAGGTCAACTTCCATTTTAGTAATAGGTGATCACTTTTACCTACAGGACATAAATAGTTTATATCACTAATTTCGTGAGGATCTTTTGTAAAAAGCAGATCGAGTTTAGAAGGTTCGTTATTACCCCTCATTCTTGTATTTTCCTTCACATGTTGTGCAAGTACATTTTCCGTAACCAACTCCACTAGCCGACTTCCCCAAGATCTCAGATTTGGCCCTGCATCTCCCGATTCCCAATCAACCTCACTACAGTTGAAATCTCCTACCAAGATCAATCGATTCTTCCTTAAAAGCAATCTTCTCAACGACTAAATCATATCCTCTACCATCTCCTCAAACTCCAACTCCTCGCGAGGACAGAGTCCACCTGGCCAGGCTGAGATGCGGACACCATCCAGCTCTCCTGAGCTATCAGAAGAGACTGGATGACTCCGTTGTCGACTCCTGCCCGGGATGTAACACAGCACCCCATACCATTAAACACATCATAGAAGACTGCATTTCACACAACCACTTACGCCAACAACACAATCTACACTCAATGAGAGCTCTGTGGGAAAGCCCGATCGTGGCCATGGCCTTCCTCAGGGACTCGGGGCTGTTCGGCCAGGCAGCTTAGGGAACAACAACAACAACAACAACAACAACAACAACAACTCCAACTCCCTCCATGCTCTGGTCTTTGGTGGCATGTAAGCTACTGCTATGTCTAGCTTTTTTCCTTCTATATCATTGAGTTCAACTGCCATTATTTCTGCCTTGTCATTATTTAACTCCACGTGCTTTGCTGTCATAGGGTTCTTAACTAATACTGCCACTCCACCTCCCCTTTTACCCTTCCTATCATATCTCCATATATTATATCCTTCACTAAACACTATGTTGCTGTCAAAGTCCTGGTTCAGCTTTGTCTCCGTCAAACAGACTATCTGTGGTTGATCTTTTCTTAATATATCGTCTAACTCTACCTTTTTACTGTTTATTCCATCTATATTAGTGTAGTAGCACAGTATATTTGAATCCACCTCCTTGTTTCTCTTCCCTCTCTGCCTCCTACCAGGTTCACCTCCTCCTCCATCCCTTCCCTGACCCAGTTCCACCTCCCCTGCTAATTCTATTCTCCTCCCTCCCCCTCCACAACCTCCCACACCCCCTCTCTCTCCCTCTGTTCCACCTTCTCCACCACATCCTGACTCTCTCTCCGGTCCCCTGTTCCCTGCATTATCTCTCGCTCCGTCTCCTTGCTTTGACTTTGTACTTGTCTCTCTGTCTCTTTCCCTATCACTCCTCTTACTTTCGGTTCTTGGTGGCTCCTGATGTACCACTTCCTTACTTGCCCTTCCCTTATTCTCCAAAAAAATTTCTTCTTTTGCTCTTCAGACAACTTTCCATTCTCTTCATCAGCCTTAGCTTGGAGTTCCCTTAACTGTTCTCGTTCTTCTACACTTAGGTCCTTTTTTACCCTTATATGATTCAGCTCTGTCGAATTTAATTTCCAGCTCACATTGGCTACTGCTTCTGCTGTTGATCTAAACTTTAGTTCCACTCTTAGTGGTCTCATCTCGCCCTTCTTATATTTTCCTAACCTTCTCACATCCTCCAATTCTTTTACCCATCCATAACCCTCGTCTAAGTGTGGGCAGGCGCCAGTGCTGTTGGTGGATGGCGTGGTCTAGCAATCTGTGGCAACTATTCACTGTTGTCCCTGATCATCAGGGCACCCACCTTAGCCCAGCTCTTGAGTAGGGAGAGATAGAAAAAAGACGCATCATCATCATCATCACTCGCCGATCCACACTCTCATGAAAAATTCGCTAATAATCATATATTTATTTAAATGGTAAATAAATGAGACAAAATTAACTAATATACAATTTATAGAGCACGCTCAACTTACAGGTGGTCGGGGAGTCTTCAATCACGTCTTTGATTATTATATATCTAAAAAAAAATTTGAGTGATTGTGTATATGTTTAATGTTTATATATGTATATAATATGTATAATATATATGCCCAGCCAACCTCGATGGGCATTCTTTAGTTTAAAAAAATCATCTAGCAGATAGTGCATTTGACTTATGTTCATGAAAGTATCTACCGGTATCTATATCTATTTACTCAGGCCTAATACCCACTTTTCCTATTTTTTTTTTTTTTTTTTTTTTTTTTTTTTTTTTTTTGGGGGGGGGGGGGGGCCGACTCAAGACAGAGCAAGAACAGGGACAACACAAAACACAACAGAGAACAACAAACACACAAAACAAAACACAGATTCACACACATCTAGGTCATTCAGGAGAAGACCCAGAGACCAGGGTCACCAAGGCCCCTCCAGCACTCCCCTGGCCCCCGACCACCCGGAGAGGTTCCGATCTCGGCAGGCAGACATGCAGCGAAGCCCTACCACCACAAGCCCACCCACCACACTTCCAGGCTCACCCTTCATATTAATCGTCTCCCCGGGCCAGGCGCCTCATTGACTATTATCTAGTCCAACTTGCGCCCGACCCCTTCCCCCAAATGACCATGTGTTTACTCATCTATTCACAAGCATTCTCCATTCATTCCTGTTTATTACCACTTCTCTAACTTCTATCATACATTCATTAGTCACCAGTAACTCAAAACCATACCTATCATAAGTTAATGGTATCATACTGTACAGGTACCTGATATAATAGCTAACCCTAGACCTTAACCTTCAGGTGACGACTATGGTGACGGGAATCTTGGTACTCGAGGGATGGCGCTCTTCCTCCACTCCCACCGCTGTAACTCCATCTGTCACAGCCTCAGACTCACACCTTTCGATCTGGCACCCACTGAGTTGGAGAGTTTAAACAAGCTCACCAATTTAAAGGTAGGTTTATTTATACTGGTGTTGATTAGCTTGGATAAGTTTTGTTCTTGTTTTTGGAAGCTATGTCGTTGGTCGTTAAACTATATATTTATACCGTACTACTAATATCTACTGCAGTGGCAGACATCAGAAGTGTAGTGTCATATGAAAAAGTGAATGCTTGCACCTATTCAACATAAAGAGCTGATTACACTAGTTGGAGACCACTCACAACCACAGCCACCCCAACTGTGTGGTAGCATTCAACATGCACTTCATACACTACAGGTCTCCCTCAATTTATGATTGGGTTACGTTCCTGAAAACCCGATCTTAACCCGTTGAGACCCAGCGTCGCACGTGTTGCGTCGGCAGTCTTTGATCACCAACTCCCAGCGACGCATCACGTGCGTCCGACATATAAAAAACACTTATGTGGCTCGTAAGGTAGGAAATGGCGGGAGAATAGGAGGGGGAGGTACCGTAGTGTGTGGGGGAGCCGGGCCAGTAGGTGTGAGCGGGCCGAGACAGCCGCGCGGCTGGTGGTGGTGGGCTTAGTGGGGATAGTTTACACCCCTAGTTTACCGCCACTTTGAACCTTCATTACTCCGGTCGTATGGGAGCTAGAGGCTTGAGATTTATGTGAGATACTCCTTAGGATGTATGCCGTACAATGCCATACTCAGTTTTTACCCTAGTGCTCCCGGGCGGGTGGTTATGCGGGGGAGACGAACTATTGAAACCCCCCCGCCCCCCAAATGACCGAAATGAGTTTTTTTTTATTTGTGTGTTCATTTCTCACCATTCTCTTCCATTTTGGCTCAACAAATTTTGTTGAAGCTCCCCCCCCCCCCACCCCCCACCCGCCCCCCCCCAAAAAAAAAATGTCAGAGGTGATTTTTTTTTGTTTTTTTTTCATTTCTCATCCTTGTCTTCCATTTTAGCAAACAAAAAAAATAAGTGAAAATGGCTTGGGACTGGGGTGAACAAAATATTATAACTAGCCGGGGCTCAACGGGTTAAATAGAAAAATTGTATAGCGAACCCTAAAACTAATGGGTTAATGGGGATGCGTTCTTGGACCAGCCAAAACCCAAACCAAAACGCCCATAGACCTGTAATAATATCGTAAATTGGGACATCGGATAGTGACGGAAACCTGTACACACAAGCTTGCTACCTAACCTAGGTGGGATCTGTCTGTATTATGGAAATAAAAAAATACAAAATATTTGATTTAAGATTAGCTTTACGATCAAATACATTACCTTGCTCATTTAGACCCTTCACTTTTGAAAACCCACATACAGTATTTCATGTTAGGTGTTTTGTCCGGACTTTACCTCGATCTTCTAAAAGTTTAAGATTTATCCATACTCCATACAGTACATGCTGGAGGGACCTTGGTGACCCTGGTCTATGGGTCTTCTCCTGGATGACCTAGAAGAGTGTATATTTGTAATTTGTTTTTGTGGGTTCATTGTGTTCTGTTGTGTTGTCCCTCTTTGGGCTCTGTCTTGAGTCGGTCATGTTCTCTCTCTCTCTCTCCCCCCCCCCCCCCCACACACACAAAAAAAAGTGGGGATTGGGCCTGAGTATACATACATTTCCCCATGTAAATTGCGACCTTCCGCCTTCCCGCAGGACCCCTAAATGACCTAGGTGAGCGTTTTTTTGTGGGTTTTCCTTCAATACTAACCTATCCCTTGTGTTTTCAGGGAAAAAAAATGACAACCTGCTGGTTCCTCGTACGTTTATTATATATCAGCTGGTGCTCAGTGGGTTAATGATTTAGGAGTCTGCTTAGTTTTGAATAATTTTATGAAACTAACTTAACTGAAATGCTTGCTAAACACAGCAAGTATCACATTAACCCCTTCAGTGTGGGCTTATTTCCGCTATGATGGGGCTCGTTCAGGCACTCCTGATTGCTTAAGCAAGTGCCTGAATGAAATTAAATGTTTGCAGCAATAAACTAGAAAGGAAAGAATGGTAGAGATTGGGAGTTGAATCAGTTCCTGTTCGCTGATGACACAGCGTTGGTGGCGGATTCTGAGGAGAAATTGCAGAGGGTAGTCAAAGAGTTTGGAGTGGTTTGTGGGAGGAGGAAACTGAAAGTGAACGTCAATAAAAGTAAAGTAATGGTGTGTAATAGGGGTGATTGTAGGGTGAATCTAGATGTGAGGCTGGATGGGGAAATATTGGAACAAGTAGAGTGTTTTAAATATCTAGGAGGATTGATAAGCAGGAGTGGAGGTATGGAAATGGAGGTAAAACAGAGAGTGTGTGAAGGAAGAAAGGTTTTCGGAGCAATGGGAAGTACAGTAGTCCCTCGAATTTTGCGTCTTTCAAATTTGCGAAATTTTGATTTTGCGAACGGGACCCAAGATTTGACCATTTTTGCGGGACTTGATATGTGCGATATTACTTGAGTTTTGCGGGTGGCGCTCAATGATACGGGGTTTCCGCACTAGTTTTCGGGGGGGAGGGGTATGAGGGTCGTGACGTCGGGCCGCCCTGCGGCCCATTGTCTCACGCTCTCGCATAATCGACTTCCTTGGGCAAAATTGAAGTGTTACCTGTGCCCTGGGTCCCCTGAATCTGTATTTCTGTGTTTTTCTTTATTGTAGGATATATAATTAAGTGTATGTGTCATAATGTGTGTACAAACAAGGACGAAAATCACCAAAAAATAGGCCCTCGATGATGAGATGTCGACCATATTCAATTAATCCCATAAGGTTAGTTATTTGAAATTTGCGATTTTGAATTTTGCGGCCTGCAATGTCGACCATATTCTCGCAAAATTCGAGGGAGTACTGTATGTGGAAGACGAGAAATCTCGGAATGAAAGTAAAAAGTGCAATGTATCAAGGAATTGTTGTGCCAACAGTGATGTATGGGGCTGAGACATGGGCTCTGAAGAAAAAGGAGAGAAGAAAGCTGTATGTGATGGAGATGAGCTGCTTGAGGAGTATGTGTGGAGTTACCCGTAGAGACGGATTGAGGAATGAAGAGATACGTAGGAGAGTGGGGCAGCAGGAACATTTGTCAGCCAGAGTGGACAGAAGGGTGCTGAGCTGGTATGGTCATGTTGAACGAATGGGAGATGAAAGGCTTACAAAGAGAATATATGAGTCATATACAAGGGGAGATAGAAGGGCAGGAAGACCCCCATTGAGATGGAGAGACTGTGTAAGACAAGGTTTGGATGATAGAGGAATGACTATAGATCAGGCAAAGGAAGTGGTAATACTGTAAACAGGAATGAATGGAGAATGCTTGTGAATAGTTGAGTGAACATGTGGTCATTTGAGGGAAGGGGTCGGGCGCAAGTTGGACTAGATAATAGTCCATCAGGCGCCTGGCCCGGGGAGACGATTAATATGAAGGGTGCGCCTGGAAGTGTGGTGGGCGGGCTTGTGGCTTTGGCTCCGGTGCATGTCTGCCTGCCGAGATCGGAGCCTCTCCGGGTGGTCGGGGGAGTGCTGGAGCGACCTTGGTGACCCTGGTCTCTGGGTATTGTCCTGGGTGACCTACAGTAGATGTGTGTGAATTTTGTGTTTTGGCTGTGTTTGTTCGTTGTTTTGTCTTGTGTCTTGTGTTTTCCTGTTCTTGCTCTGTCTTGAGTCGGCCACCCTCAAGAAGAAAATAATAATAATAATAATAATAATAATAATAATAATAATACTGTAATACTGTAATAATAATAATAATAATAAAATAGAGGAAAATAAAAATAAAAAATAGGAAAAGTGTGGATTGGGCCTAAGCATATAGATAGATAGATAGATAGATAGATAGAATAAACTAAAAGAAAATAGTTTTAAAATGACACGAGAACGAGCTACGTAGCGCGCGGGGTTCACCCACAGCGCTACCACAGACATCGGCAATGTTCGCTAATTATTTGCAATATCACGCTACATTTGCCTTTGGTAGCGCTAATCTCGCGAGAGATAAGGTAAGACGCTCAGTGCCTTGACAGACGTGCCGGAGAGCGGACGGGGGCCTGCCGCGCTCCCGCTCACTCGCACTCGTCTCCACAGGCTTTAATGGGTTTTAAATTGCAGTAAATTGCCATGGCGTTCCTGAACGGGTCCCACAATGAAAGGGTTAGCTAAAATCTTAATACAAAAAGTAACTAAACGGAATTGACCACTTGCGAGTTTCAGTCTATAAGGAAGTTGGAGCTGTAGACATCGAAAATTAACAGAACTGTCACCTAAATTGCGGTTGTAGTGCTTATATAAATACATAAAACCCTATTCAACATACTTTTTATCCATTAGAAACCTACATTGTTATTGTATTTCTGTTTAATATCGATGTTCACGGCTCCAACTTCCTTATAGCCTGAAACTCGCAAGTGGTCAATTGCAATACTGTATGTTAAAAATTGCAATTCGTTTATCACAAAATAAATAAGCTTAAAGAACACAGGCTGCCACCTGGCCAGCGCAAAGCTCCGTGGAAAGCATCTCTACTATCCCAATCATAGAAATGATTTCGACCAACCTAGGTGCTCGGTTTAGGAAAGAGAAACAATAGTCAAGGAGTTTCTTTTTTATCATATACAGTATATCCTACCTTAAAACCTTAGCTATAGGTAATTAACCAGTGTATATGCCTTGTTACAGATGTCATGTCAGACGGTGGTGCGAGGAACAGAGGCGGTTGTTGTGACGCCTTCTGAGGAACAGAAGGAACACATCCAGGACTACATCCGCCTCCGCTCCCTTTCCTCCGGCTACCAGTCTGGTGATGACAAGCCCTGCAGAGTCAAGTTCAACTCTATTGGTTCTGTCGACTCATTGGTAGGGTGGTACTTGAAAAGTAGACTGTTTTTTATTCATTGGTAGGATTGCTGTATTCTATCCATGTACAGTCAGTCCCCCCAATACACGTATTCTCAGTCCGCGTTTACCCTAATCCACGTCGAGGGGTCCAAAAGATACCCAAATTCCTGAAACGCGGTTTGACCCCACAATACCCGGATCGCGGTTTAAGAGTGGTGTAAAAATATTATTTTTCATATTCCCCGCTTTCCCCCTCCCTACTCCGCGCCACCCCCCTCCGCCGCCCGACTCGGCCGCCCCCGCTCAGTTGTTGTTGTTATTTGGCGCACTCTCCTATCCAGGAATTCTTTCTTTGAATGATGGCTGTTTAATTTATTTTTATTAACCCTCTTCATATTACTTGCTTGCGAGATATTGCAGGGGGAAGATGTTTGTCTCTCGGCCGGTCTACCCAGAATACGACTGGGCGCCGAAAATATAGGTTTTCCAACACCCAATTGCTGTCCCCACTTCTATTATCGATCTTCAATGTTCATATAAGTTAAAATATACGCATATGGGAAAAAAATAGGCCTAATGCGTTATATGGTAAATAAACAAATTCTGTTGGAATCGAAGGGTTGTACAGAAAGGCTATAATAAGCCTACAATGCATACATACATACATACATACATACAATTTTAAGGCTGAGGGCTCCTCACATACGTGCAGTTTCCGTCTCTTGTCCTAATGGTGGCGTTCCAGGTAACCCTATTAAGGGCTGCTTCACTTATCAAGTTTTTGGATTTGAGATCGGCATGTATAATCCGATTCCAGGTCTTCCTCGGTCCACCCCTTGGTGCATGCAGCTCCCTCCATAATTTAAAATGTAAAACTTGCAAACTAAACAAACCAAAATTGGGACAAGGACAATATAAAGTCAAATTAAATTATCAAAATCGCTATGTGGAAACAACGCTTACTAAAATGAAAATTATTAAATAAAAGAACACAATCCACCACATAGGGTGTACATTACTACATGAGCAAGTTAATCTGTTAATCACAGACCTGCATTTTTTCACCCAATTTTCTTCATCCATTCTCTCCACATGTCCATATCATCCCAGTCTACTTATGCGCATCACCTCGCTAATACTCTATACCTAAACGTCTCCTCAGCTCATCATTTGTTATTCTATCCTGCAGCCTGGCCCCACACATCCATCTCACCATCTCATTACGTTCCATTCTGTTGACATCCTCTACTTTAACGGCCCATGTTTCTGAGGCATACGTCATTGCACTTCTAACACATGAGGCATACACCTTTCCCTTCAGGGGGAGAGGCATTCTTTTCATGGTCAGAATTGGCAGCAGTTCTCTGAACTTCCCCCAGCCACATCTAATTCTAGCGACAGTGGCAGCCTTGGCCCCACCACCGGCAGAGATGGTATCTCCTAGGTAGCAAAACTTTTCCACCAGCTCCAATGACTCATTTCCAAAATTCACAGCCACAGGATCATCACTTAACACAAGCTCGCCTTTGCACACTACGCATTAAAATGTATCTATTTCCGACTTATCCTTCGGCAGGGGTCCTTTTATTCTACTACAGCGCTTACTCCCATGATGCACCCAACATCGACAGATGCTACATCGAATCGAGTTAGCGCCCACACCCTTTCCACACACTCTGTACATGGGTATGCACCGCTCTTTTCCACATTGCCTCGTCTCAATCTACAATGCATAACCTTGGTTTTGTTAATATTGACTCTTAAACCTTTGTTCGCCATGCTTGCCCTCTCTCCATCTTCTGAATTTGGCCTCAGCAACTTGCATATTGTCAGCTATTAGGACTAAATCATCTGCATAAAACAGTTCCAACGGTAGTCTGCCTTTAAAAACTCTAGACAGTGCCTCCAGGACCATAATAAAGAGGAGGGGGCTTAACACTGAACCCTGATGAACTCCAACACGGACTGTGAACTCATCACTCACTACACCTTTCACCCTCACCTCAGTTCGCGAATCCTCATACATCTTCATTATCACACGCACCAGCCACTCTTCCACACCAAGTTTCCTTATAGCCCACTGCACAACATCTCTAGGCACCCTGTCAAAGGCCTTCTCCAGGTCTACAAACACAAAGTAAAGATCCCTGCCTTTTATTAAGTATCTTTCCTGTATCTGCCTGACTATGAAGATAGCATCGGTTGTACCATGTCCTGGCATAAAACCAAACTGCATATCATCAATGGAGATGCTTTGCCTGATCAAACCCTCACAGACTCTCTAACAGACCTTCATGATTTGGTCAAGCATTTTCAGGCTCCTATAATTACCTCTATCTAGCGCATCCCCTTTTCCTTTGTATATAATTACTATTACACTTTAGTGCCAAAGGTCGGGGATTTTCTCATCTTTAAAAATGGTGTTTATCAACTCGGTGACTAAGTTGACACCAGTCTCCCCTGAGGCTTTTATCATCTCAGCGACAATATCAGAGCACCCTGGAGCTTTTCCGTCCTTCATTTTATTGATTGCGTCGCTCACTACAGCTGGTGCTATTAAAGGAGGGGGTCCAGATATTGGTTTTTCGATATTAAGCTGTTCCTTATCCCATTCAAACTCTACATTTAGCAATCGTTCATAGTGTGCCTTCCATAAACAATAGCCATTGCTTACTTTAAAATTAAATGCTTAACCCAAGTGTCCAGGATACGCAATATTAATTGCATATCCTGGACACTTGCTAAGCATTTAATTTTAAGGTAAGCAATGGTCTTTGATTGTTTCTATTATTGCAGGTCTATTGTAGCCTTTCTTTACAATTTATTAATGATTATGATCGAAAATTGCCGAAAATGTGTGTCTTGAGCAGGCTGCCGCCTATATGTATTTTTCTCCATAAGTTATATTATTCTTATTATGCGAATTCCCAATACGCGCCGCGCTATGCCGCCCATATAGACGCGTTTTGGGGGGTCTGACTGTATTGTACTACTGTTTACAATTTGATCACATAAGAGTAAAGATATCATTGTAATATCATTTATTGATTAAGTACATTACAAAAAATCTCGGGAAGATATGAATATAATATTAATCTTGTTTCCATAACTCTTTCTGTCATTGCATTTTTCTTCCTTATGTTTCAGGACTGTGACGACCTTTGTGCCATGTCTGAGAGTGATGACTCATTGGTTGACTCGGCACGACGAGAACAACGCTTACTTCAGGTGCCTCGAATTCGTCACGATTCAATGGCTGCCGACTCTGGCACTGACACAGAAACACGCGAGCATGATCTCCTACAGGTTTGTTCACCCATCTTCGTTTGTCTCCGTATGTATGTTAGTCTATGCCTGTCACTGTCTCTTTCTGTCAGTCATTTTTGTCTTTAAATATACTTTCATTAAACTTCCCTGATACCCCAGGACAAAATTTGTAATATACAGTACTATATATGTATCCAATTATGAATTTACAGTCAGGTCTCGATATACGCAGTTAATTCGTACCGTGTACGTGCCGTTTATATCAAAATTGTGTTTTAGAAATTACAGGCCTCGTGGGAATTAATTAATTCGTTCCAGCCACTTTCCCAAAGTCCCCTTTTTGACCCTTTTTGTCTGTCTTTAGCCAAATTATATTACATTTATACCACCAACATCATACTGTATAATTTATGACATAACATAGAATACATTAAGCATCAATAAGAACTGTTTTGGACCTGTTACTGACCGTGTGGATGGATGTGTTTACGTTCGGTAGATATCTCCGCTGCTGCACTCTCTCCCCCCGCCCCGCCCCGGCAACAACACCGACCCCGTTACTGTGATAAAGTTGATGGGCCTTGTGTCGCAGCTCGCACATCGGCCCCTCCAGGTTCCCCAGCATGTTCATCGCCCTCATCGAAAACAGAGAACACAGAAATATTGCCCATCATATCATCATCAGAATCAGACTGGTTGTCGCTGTTGGGGGTGGGCCGGCGGCCTTATTTTGTTGTTGTTGTTCCCTAAGCTGCCTGGCCGAACAGCCCCGAGTCCCTGAGGAAGGCCATGGCCACGATCGGGCATTCCCACAGAGCTCTCATTGAGTGTAGATTGTGTTGTTGGCGTAAGTGGTTGTGTGAAATGCAGTCTTCTATGATGTGTTTGATGGTATGGGGTGCTGTGTTACATCCTGGGCAGATGTCGACGACGGAGTCATCCAGTCTCTTCTGATAGCTCAGAAGAGCCGGATGGTGTCCGCATCTCAGCCTGACCAGGTGGACTCTGTCCTCGCGAGGAAGGGAGGATTCGGAAGGATGGATTTCGGGAGGTCGTGCTTGCAGCTGCGTGTTGTCTATGAGTGAGTGGATGGATCGGCGAGAGATATGAGTATGGATGTGCTTCTGGAAGTTGGTTTGGGGTGGGCAGGGAGGGAGAGAGGACAGTATTTGTGTGTGATACCGTGTGCTGGGTGTTGTTTTGATATTTCTTGGTGTCTGTGGGTGTGTTGCCATGTAGTGTAGTGGGTGGTTTTGGTTCGTAGAGGCTGCTGCCAGAAATTGAGTGCCTCTCATGTCCAGATGGTCTTTGACTTTGAGGATTTTGGTTTCTTGATGTAGATGATCTGTGGGTGCAGTAGCTGTGCAGCCTGTAATGATTTTTAGGGATTTGTTTTGAATAGTCTGTAAGGTCTTGTGATGTGTTTCAGCTAGGTTAGAAGCCCAGGCTGGGCTTGCGTATTCCATCACTGATCTTATGTATTGTTTATAAACTGTGGTGGTGGTTTCTTTGTTGTGTCCAAATTTTGTGTGAGCAAGTGACCTGAGGGCGTTAAGTCTGGGTGTCAGTTTCTTTTTCGTGTTTTGTGATATGCTGTTTGAATGTCATATGAGTATCATATGTTACTCCTAGGATTTTGGGTGAGTGTGTAATAATAATAATAATAATAATAGTTCTTAAAGCTAGCACATGCTAAGCTAGCTAAGGATAGCTCAATAAGGCCGATTAGGCGTATTTCCATTGGGGTCCTGTACTACTACTACCCCATCCCTTTGCTCATGAGGGATGGTAACGACTCATTGCTTGTGAAAAATCTTTAATGCGCCGAGCGTGGGCGCGAACCCGGGCCTTCTGGGTGGAAGTCCGAGACGCTAGTCACTACACCAAGCGAGCCGTGTATGTGTTAGGGGTGTTTTGTTTATGGTGAGTCGAGGGATGTATTCGTGTTCTCCTGTCTAGCTTGTGAGCAGGGTTGCTGTGGATTTGGCTGGGGCTAGATTAAGTCTGTTTGTAGTTAGTTTGTTGTTATTGTTGTTGGTGCGGCGGCGCCGGCAAAAGAAATCTGTTATCTTCGCTTGTTGCTGGGAATTTATTTGTTCATTAAGCATGATCTGATACTGGTTGAGGGCACTAGCAACCAGCGCTGCATTTTGGTCTGCCCTTTCTCTGTTAGGCTCATCGTTTACGAGGAGGTGGGTGACAGGTATTCCGAGACCATAGAGTATAAGTACTTAAGTAGGCTTCTATCCTTTTTGGCCGAGACAAGCCGAGCGGGCCCCAGTGTGACTCTACGGGAGTCCCGAGGCTTTGGCCGCCACCTGCGTATATCCAGACTTTTTCCGTGTTGTGGCCGACTTTTGAACTTTGGGGGTTACCTTGTCCAAACGAATCCGTTTATAAAAAATGCACGTATATCGAGACCTGACTGTATACAGTATAACTAAATTTAGGTAATATGTATGTACTCTAGCACTTAACCCATTTTTTTCTTCTGGGGGTGGCCGACTCGAGACATAGCCCGAACATGGGCATCATAACACAGCAGAAAAACAAAACAAAAACAAAACACAAAATCACACACATCTAGGTTGTCCAGGAGAAATACCCAGACACCCAGGCCCATTTGGGGTCCCCAGCTAAATTCCCAGGTCCCAGATCCCAGACAGGCTCCGATTTCCGCAGTCAGACATGCAGCGACACCTTACCACTACAAGCCCGCCCACCATTCATTCAGGTGTACCCTTCATTACTACCGGTTCCCCGGGCCAGGCGTCTGACGTACTATTATCTAGTCCAACTGGCGCATGACCCTCTCTCCAAAACGACTGCGTTTACACTAATCTATTCACTAGCATTCTCCATTCATTCCTATTTATTACCACTTCTCTCGCCTGATCTATAGTCATTATATTATATTATATTTTAAAGAAAGTTCAGTCTGTTCTTAACAGGGCCGCAAGACTCATTTTTGGTGTTCCACCTAGAACTCCTACTACATCTCTTCACATAGAACTGCACTGGCTGCCAGTAAGAGCAAGAATAGAATTTAAGTTGTGTTTGGTGACTTTTAAGGTTCTCAAATTTGGTGAGCCTAGGTACCTTGCGGAGCTGCTCAGGCGCCCACCGGCTCACCATGGTGTAGTTGTGCGTCATGACAATGACCCTTTTCGTCTTGATGAACCAAGGGCTTTCCAGCAGTCTTCTTTCTTTGAGAGGTCATTCTCCTACATGGCTCCGAGGTTGTATAACAGGTTACCGCTGTCCATCAGACAAATGAGTTCTGTTGAATGCTTCAAGAGACAACTTAAGACTTTTCTCTTTGAGAGAAGCTATGATCTTGAGAGAGGTGTCATGACAGATGGCTATAGAGTTTAGGCTATTTTGCCACTGCTAGTGATTGTTAGATGTGTGTTGTATATAAGCCTTCTTTTGATGCATTGATTTTGTTCTTTTTTCTTTCTCTTTCCGAGCGCTAGTGAATTCTTCGGAAAAATTGGCGCTTATGAGAAATAAGTAACATGCTTATTATTATTATTATTATTGCTCTATCTTCCAACGCTTATCGTACACAGTCTCTCCATCTCAATGGAGGTGTTCCTACCTCCAACGCTTATCGTACACAGTCTATCCATCTCAATGGAGGTCTTCCTACCTCTCTACCTCCCCTTGTATCTGACTCACATATTCTCTTTGTAAGCCTTTCATCTTCCATTCGTTCAACATGACCATACCAGCTCAGCACCCTTCTGTCCACTCTGGCAGACAAATGTTCCTGCTGCCCCACTCTCCTACGTATCTCTTCATTCCTCAATCTGTCTCTATGAGTCACACCACACATACTCCTCAAGCAGCTCATCTCCATCACATCCAGCTTTCTTCTCTCCTTTGCCTTCAGAGCCCATGTCTCAGCCCCATACATCACTGTTGGTACAACAATCCCTTGATACATTAGAACAAGAGACTGAAACTGCACGAATGTGTGGAGCACTTCGTCTCAAAATTTTATATATGTATGTATGTACTGTATTGATACATTGCACTTTTAACCCTCTCACGACCATATGACGCAGAGGTTGCCAGATTAGCAATAAGAAATAGAGTTCTCTCACTCTTATAATTACCTCTCCAAAATTAGTTTTCTGCCCACAGCTAACTCAAAGACAACTGCAGAGGTTAAAGTAACTAAACTAAAGGTTTCTAAATACCCCTGATGGTAACAAAGGCTTTAAAGTATCCCTAATAGGCTCAAAAGTGCGTCAAGAACGTGAGAGGGTTAACTTTCATTCCGAGATTTCTCACCTTCCACATACTTCCCATTGCTCTGAAACTTTCCTTCCTTCCCATACTCTCTGTTTTACCTCCATTTCCATACCTCCATTCTTGCTTATAGTTCCTCCTAGATATTTAATACACTACTTGTTCCAATATTTCCCCATCCAGACTCAGATTCACCCTACGATCACCCCTATTACACACCATCACTTTACTTTTACTGTATTGACGTTCACCTTCAGCTTCCTCCTCCCACAAACCATATCAAACTCTTTGACTACTTGCTGCAGTTTCTCCTCAGAATCCGCCACCAATGCTGTGTCATCAGCAAATATCCTTAGAAAACCAGGTAGAATTGCAATTACATATATTTTTCCCCAGTTCAAAAACATGGTGCAGAGGAAGGCTCGTCCGTCTCACGTTCTGGGAGAAGTGGAGCACCGCAAGCAGCTTGAACTACTCGAGGAAAACCGGAATAAAACGGGAGGATCTGTTTTGGGACAAGTAAGTTAACAAGTAATAGAATAGAATAGAAGTTAACGAGAATGTACGGAGGTAGGTTGAAAGACCGTTAGTCATTTCTAGAACATAGAATTGGTTTTAAGACAAGTTTAATATCTGATGTCGGAGATTCTTTATAAGTTTTCATCATCATCATTATCAATTCATTATAAGTTTTGTGTACAGTATTTTTATTTCATAATTTTATATTGCTGAATCTTTAATGCGTTATTTCCACATAGTGATTTTGATAAGTTCTTTTGTCTTTATATTGTGTGGTTCCTGATTTGGTTTGTTTGTTTTGCAAGTTTTACATTTTTGTTTGATTTTTGTTAAGTAAAAACAAAAAATGTGAATATTTATTATAAGGCTTACTCCAATGCCTTTCTCTCTGCCAGATACATTTAGACCTGGCCAAGTACCATGAGCTGAATCGGTTCGTGGAGGAGTGTGAGAGCTACGACCATGACGCAGCATTGTATCACGTGGGTCAGGCGGCTCGCTGTGGATCACTGGAGGCCATTCGTACCATGGCTCAGCTACACCTCGGACTACAGCATGATATCCTACCTAATATAGTGGTCAGCTCAATATGTGGATATTTCTTTTGTTACTGGTACTGTACTGTACTAGCTTAATTTGCTTTACTAATACGTAGGAGAGTGGGGCAGCAGGAACATTTGTCGGACAGAGGGGACAGAAGGGTGCTGAGCTGGTATGGTCATTTTGAACGAATGGAAGATGAAAGGCTTACAAAGAGAATATGTGAGTCAGATACAGGGGGAGATAGAGGGGCAGGAAGACCCCCATTGAGATAGAGAGACTGTGTAAGACAAGCTTTGGATGATAGAGGAATGACTATAGATCAGGCAAGGGAAGTGGTATTAAACAGGAATGAATGGAGAATGCTAGTGAATAGACGAGTGAACACGTGGTCATTTGGGGGAAGGGGTCGGGCGCAAGTCAGACTAGATAATAGTCCATCAGGCGCCTGGCCCTGGGAAACGGTTTATATGAAGGGTGCGCCTGGAAGTGTGGTGGGCGGGCTTGTGGTTTCGCTCTGTTGCATGTCTGCCTGCCGAGATCGGAACCTCTCCGGGTGGTCGGGGGCCGGGGGAGTTCTGGAGGGACCTTGGTGACCCTGGTCTCTTGGTCTTCTCCTGGATGACCTAGATGTGTGTGAATTTGTATTTTGTTTTTGTGTGTTCATAGTTTTCTGTTATGTTATCCCTATTCTGGCTCTGTCTTAATTTTGCAAGTTTTACATTATAAACTAAGTCAGCCACCCCACCAAAAAAAAGGAAAAGTGAGGATTGGGCCTGAGTATATAGATAGATAGATAGATAGAATAATCCCCAAAAGACCATATATGGAAATTCTCTAGTTTCCAAGAAGCTGGCCACGGCTATTGGTCATCTGTGTTTTCCTGGAGGCTAGTTTTGAGGAAACCTCCAGACCTGGTCCTGGGGTTCAGCCTTTGGTCTGTACCCCCTACGACGGGTTGGGAAACACCAGGTGGTTTGTTAGGAGATGGTTTTCTTTAGTTACCATCAGAGGCTCTGTCTTGAGTCAGCCATCCCCAGCTATGGGGTATGTGCCTGAGTATATACATACAATACCATCAGAGGATTCCCTAGCGAGTGGTGGCACCACAGGCAGGTGTTCCTCTTTGCCATAACAAGGAGAGAAACTTGTGGAATAGAGAATACAAAGCTATTTATGGGAGGCAGAGGATGCTTCACCCACAATTTTCTATAACTAGATGGCTCTGTCTCGAGCCGGCCACCCCGAGCTATGGGGTATGTGCCTGTGTATATACAGTACATGCATACATACAGATATCTATCTATCTGTCACAGGCCGTAGCTCGATTGGTAGAGCGTTCGCCTGCTAACCGTGAGGTTGACAGTTCGAGCCTCGGGCCAGCCAGTGTGTTATAGGCAGACGTCAGTGCTGTTGGTGAACGGTGCGGTCTAGCAATCTGTGGCAACTATTCACTAAGTCCCTGATTCATCAGGGCACCCACCCTAGCCTTGCTATTCAGCAGGGAGTGTATAGTGGTAAAAACTGCATCATCATCATCATATTGCCGGACACTTCACTCCCCTTTATGAGGGTGGCCATACCCAAACACCCCAAAGCAGACCTGTCCCCCTTGAGGACAACCCGTACCAGTTTATTAAAAAAACTTACAGAATTGACCACTCAACTTGTCCGTCCGACTCCAAGGCCCTCTATGTATCTTTTTAGCACTATTTTTCAACAGTGGTGGGTGGCTAGTCCATTCACCAACCTGCTTCACCCTTAAGTGAGCAGTAAGGATTTGTAAAAGTTTTACTCCACTAAATGGTTTGCCGACCAAGACTGACGTGTCCCATCCACCTGGATATATATTTGAAAATAGTTTTACTGGTATAATGTTATTGTTGTTGTTGTTCCCCAGGCTGTCTGGCCGAACAGCCCCAAGGTCTCGAGCAAGGCCAAGGCCATAAACGAGCGCCCCCACAAAATCCTCCCTGCTTACCACTAACAAAGCCCGGGTGACCGAAGCCACTCCAAGGCAGGGAGCTGAGGAAGGTGTGGAAACGCCCGGGAAACCAAAGCCCCACCCAAGGCCCTGTGCCCCTCAGCAATTATGAAGGGAAGGTTGAGGGGTAAGGGAAAAATGTGACGCTTTGGCTCCCAATCTGCCAACTTCTAGGTTGGCAGTAGGGAGGTCAATCCACGGAAAAGACGCCGCCACTTGAGCTCTAGAAGATATATAAGTAAAAGGAACAGTCAGAGTAAGCTATGGGTATGGCAGAGATCGCTCAGTTCTCACTCGGATAGACCAGCCCATCACCACATGACTAGAACCCAATCCTCTCAGCATCAGCTAGGAAAGGCCCTAGAAAGCCGCCTTTGGCAGGGGGATAGCTCCCCTATTTCAACTCCTGTTTAATATTAATGTGACATGGTATTTGCTGATTAGATTTTTTAAATCAGCCCGTAGTTATATGAGCCATCAGAGGCTGTTTGTTCTCTAGTTATGCATTAGTTTGACTGGGATATTCACATTGTTAAAAGGGCTAAATGTATTGTGTTACACTTAAGTTATAATATCAAGGGATGTAATAAATATATTTCATCAGGAAAGCCTGGTTTAAATATTCTAGGATAGTAGATTCTATACACATAATTATATCATGATATCTGCTTAATATTTTGAGGATTATATAAAATACTGGTACATATTGCATTACAGGTATTTAAAAAATATATCTTAACTAATCTATAGATATCAAATTACTGGATTTCGTAAGTCAATATGTTCACTGTCTCAATTATGTGTATGGAAATATTTAGGTTTTTATGACTGCAACTGTACAAA
Source organism: Paralithodes platypus (assembly GCA_032716605.1). Taxonomy (NCBI): domain Eukaryota; kingdom Metazoa; phylum Arthropoda; class Malacostraca; order Decapoda; family Lithodidae; genus Paralithodes; species Paralithodes platypus. The sequence goes on from CM064509.1 coordinate 64,595,174, forward strand.
CTGCCTTAAAACTTTAGAAGATGGTCTTTACCTCTATGTTTACCTTTTATTCTTTGTAGATGGATAAAAAGTTGATTACTGTTTGCCTAATTTATTGTATTTGCAGCCCAATGTTTGTGTCTTTGAAAATAAGTGGATGGTCTACAGCAAAATATTCATGACTTTGGAGTTTGACGATAGTATTTGGATAATCTTTAAGGGGAGATGAGCCCTTTTTCTGGTCCCCTTTCTTCCTCATGCTTATCCCCATTAGTTTTGAGATTTTAATAAGTTTGCCCCCATTAGTTTGTAAATGTTAAGACCTTTTGCCCCATTTCTTTGTCAATATTTAGACCTTTCGTGCCCATTACAAGTCAAGTTTTTTCCTGTCGAGCAATAGCGAGCCTGTAATTGTGGAGAAATCGGCCTTTGGCCGTGACATTTTTCTACTGAAAAATTTACAAATTGACTCTTGAAGGGGGATCTAATGGATTTTTGTTTAAAGTTTGATGGAGGTCTAGGGAGGAAACTTAAAAATAAATGAATATATAAATAAATAAACTGACCACTGTCCCTTTAACTCAATATGTATTTGTTTGCAGCTTGATGATAATAAGTGTGATCCAGAGAAAGGTTTTGACCACATGTTGATGGCAGCCCAGGCCAAGGACCGCTCTGCTATGATCTATGTCTCCACAGCCTATGAAACCGGTCTTGGTCTGCCAGAATCTAGGTGAATAGTAGTGGATTTGTATTAATAAAAAAAATAAAAATAAGAAAACAAAAATAATAATAATAATAATAATAATAATAATAATAATAATAAGATAGAATGAAATAGAAAATAAAATATAAACAAAATAGGAAAAATGGGGATCAGGCCTGAGCATATACCGATAGATAGAGTAGATAGATAGAATAATGTTTTTTTCAATTTAGCAATTTACAATGTTGGTACAACATATGTTTCAAATATGACATGTACCAGCTTTGTATAATTCCAACTAATGATAGCCCAATAAGGCTGTTAGGCATATTTCCATTGGGTATTATTTTTTAGTTTTACAGGTTTGGCTGGGATAATGCTAGTTTCCAATTGGCAAAAAATTGTAATGTCGGAATAATGTTAACAACGGGGTGTGAAAGAGAATGTGAAGATGTGTGATTTTATTTTATTTTGTTTTCAATCTCACTCTCACTCACACTCTCACTCTCTCTCTCTCTCTCTCTCTCTCTCTCTCTCTCTCTCTCTCTCTCTCTCTCTCTCTCTCTCTCTCTCTCTCCTTCCTCTCTCTCTCTCTCTCTCTCTCTCCTTCCTCTCTCTCTCCTTCCTCTCTCTCTCTCTCTCTCTCTCTCTCTCTCTCTCTCTCTCTCTCTCTCTCTCTCTCTCTCTCTCTCTCTCTCTCTCTCTCTCTCTCTCTCTCTCCACACAAAGTTTTTCTATCAACTCTTATCATAGTCTTTCTCCAAGTTTGTGAAGGTATAATACAACTTCCATCCCTACTCCAGATATATCTCCACAACATATATCTCAAACCTGATAGAGTGAGTTTGCATAACTGTACAATACGGCTTGACCAAACTGCTGAAAAGTTAAGAGTTTACACCTTTTTAACCCTTGTCTAGCAGGGTGTTTTGGGCTCATTTGGGCATATTCAGGCCCTCCTGCATGATAAATCAAGCATCTGCATGAACACAAAATTATTTAGCAAAAAACTAGGCACTAAAAGCTTCAAAATGAGACCAGAACGAGCTACGTAGCACTCGTGGTTCTCTTGCAGTGATGCCACGAACATGGGAGTTTAGCATATATCGGTATATTTTTCCCAGCTATGCTCACTACTGGCTACACTGCCGGCCTCTCGAGAACACAGGGAACATGAGTTAATGGGCGGCGGTAAGCCCTGGGAGTCGGCTGTCTGGCCCGCTGTGCTCCCGGCCATTTGCACTCTATTTTAACCCTTTAAAAGCCTTAATAGTGCTCCTAACTTGCTGCAAATTGGTGCACGACTTAAGTCGAGCACCGCCAATAAGGGGTTAAGGGTCAAAACATATCTATGTAAATACTCAGGCTCATACCCCATTTTTTTTTTTTTTTTTTTTTTTTTTTTTTTTTTTTTATGCTGGGGGTGGCCGACTCGAGACAGAGCCCGAACAGGGACAACACAACACAAAACACAAACAAAAACAAAACACAAATTCACACACATCCACACACATCTAGGTCACCCAGGAGAAGACCCAGAGACAAGGGATCACTAAGGGCACTCTAGCATTCCCCCAGCCCCCGACCTCCCAAATAATAATAATTAATACTAATTATCAACAGTGAGATAGTGATCGAATGGGTATGGAAAATGTGCAAACTAGCATGGGAGAAGGGGAGTGCACCCGATGACTGGAAGACTGGCATAATAGTCCCCCTATATAAGGGCAAAGGGGGAAAAGGAGTGTGTGGTAACCACCGAGGAATATGTCTTTTAAGTGTAGTAGGGAAGGTGTACAGTAGGATAGTGATTGAGAGAGTGAGAGTGAGAACGGAGAAATGGATAGGCGACAAGCAGGGATGTTTTAGGAAGGGAAGAGGATGTGTAGATCAGATTTTTACCCTGAATTGTGTTGTGGAGAAATATCTGGAGAAGCAACAAAAGGTGTATGTTGCCTTTATGGACTTGGAGAAGGCCTATACTTAGAATATACGGAGTAGAGGGCGAGCAGTGGCTGTTGGTGTATCACTGAAAAGGGAGGGAAATGAGTGGAAGCTGCCTATACTGCTGAAGAAGTGCGGGAGAGGGTGTAACAGGGGAAGAGGGTTGTAGGAACGTTTAAAGCAGTAACAAGAAATAGGGTGGTCAGTATGGAAGTGAAGAAGTCCTTGCATGACAGTGTGGTAATTCCGACACTAACTTACGGAAGCGAAGCATGGACGTTCGGCAAGAGACTCAGACCAAGAGTGAGAGCGGTGGAAATGAGTTACTTGAGAAGTGCGTGCGGAGTTACATGGAGGCATAGACAGACGAATGAGGAAGTAAGAAGGAGGTGTGGTGTGGAGGTAGATGTGCTGGAAAGTGTGAAAAGGAACAACTTGAGATGGTTCGGCCATATGGAACGTATGGAAAGCGAGAGAATGACTAAGAGGGTGTACGAGAGCGAGGTGGAAGGACGGAGAGGGAGAGGTGCACCGAGCGAAAGGTGGAACGATGGAGTGAGGAAGTATAATGATGAAGGCGATGCTGGTTGGGAGGAGGGGCGTCGACTGACTGGGGACAGAGGTGCATGGGGGCGGTTCGTTCGTGGCCACCCCTTCGGGGATCACGGCGTCAGGCAATAGATAGATAGATAGATAGATCAACAGCCTACTGGGCAAAAGCCCTCGTAAAGCTTGATTTTAAGGGTCAAGTATAGTACCGGTACTGTAGAAACTTTATATTTTTTACTAATTGCATAATGTCTCATATTCTCTACAATGACAGACATCAGAGGTGCAGTAGACTTGTGTCGCTTTTACAAGGTGAATGCTTCCACCTGTTCAGCATGATGGAACTGATTACAGCAGCTATAGACTACACTTATAATGACAGTCACTCCAACAATGCAGTAACATTCAACATGCTCTTTATGCGCTACACAGTGTACACACAAGCTGGACACCTTGCCTATGCGAGATTTGGCTATAGTCTGAAAATACATAAATAATATGTTGTTGTTGTTCCCCAAGCTGCCTGGCCGTATACATAAAATATATTGCTTAATTCCCAGGTCGAGGGACTGGGAGAAAGCGGTGCACTGGCTGGACAAAGTGACCAACACGACTACAGAGGATGAGGACGGTAACTTTGACGGCACCATGAATGATCCTCTATACCAGCTGGTGGCTAAACAGGCGGCCATGTACCTCAAGGGGGGTTACAACCTTGACAAGGACCCTAACATAGCAGGTAGGTGTAGTGGTTAGCATCTTTGGAGTCTTATCTTATTGGCTGTTTTTTTCACATTCACTGCGATTTGTTTGTCTCCTGTTACGACCGGGGCTACGAATAAAACAAGGGCACTTAAATCACTGCAAGATTTAATACAATAAAAAGATGCTTCAATATAGTTACTCTAAATAACAATACTCTCTTCACTCCTATCTGAAAGAAAGTGAAGTATAGTCCTACAGCATAGACGTGGAAACTTCTGAAGAAAGTCTGATGCTCATAAGATGCTCATATCTTAAACTATATAAAGACAGGAGGCAGGACACGACACGTGTAAATGGAATACCCTAAAAGATAGGACATATAATGTTAACTGACACGAGAATACTATAAATGCGCAACGGTAGCAATGCTCGACACTAAAAGAAGTACTTCCTCATCAACGAAACAGTCTACTATGGTTGTGCAACTCAACAACAACCTAGACTAATAAATGCTGTGAATAATAATGCGTACATATCAAAGAGCTTATATTAAATACTAATAAGTGATTACTCGATTAATAATGTCTAGCTGGAATACTCTAGGTAAGGAACTGTGGTTGAGCAAGACAGGCTCGTAACCTAGCGATGTCCTTAAGACTGCATCCTTTACGTTACGTTAATTGACTAGGGTGCTCTCTTGATAGATCCAGATCACAAGTATCTGGTTCTATCCTGGCGACCCTCTAAAGACAAGCAAAGAGGCAGCAAAGTGTGGAACTGGAACAGGCCAAAACCCTCAGTCAACACAATGCTGTTCTCGTAAAGGAAGTAAGCGAAAAGACAACACAGGCTACCACAGGACCGGTCGAAGTCGTGTAGGTATAAGCAAACCATACACACATCGGGGACAATGACTACAGTTACCTTATCCCAGTCTAGCATTAAATAAAAGAGCAGAAACACTAAATCAATAATGGAGGCACACTAAGTTCCCAACCTCTACTAACTAAGAACCCTCAAAACCTATTCTAAGTACATGTAAATATCTCAGAGGACGGCACATACAATACAATGGGCCGGCTATGGAAACCGTATGCAGAACCCAAGGGGACAAGTAATTGAATAAAGGTGAGAAGCAATGAATAACAGGGGTGCTATGGGCTCTCTGCGAGAGGGCTGGTTATCACACAGAGGCCCACGTCTCTTCAACAAACTCTCACGGCGAGTAAGAGACATGAGGGACATCTCGTTAGACAACTTCAAGAGAGCCCTAGATGTCGAACTGCAAAAAGTGCCAGACGAGGCCATCCTCGCAAGGGAGCGAGCTGTCGCTTCAAACAGTCTACTGCACCAAATCACCACCCATAACGAGGGGCGTCGCGCTCCTTGGTGCCGCTAGAAGAGCGGCGAACACATCCAAAGGTATCCAAAGGTAAGGTAATGGAAAAGAAGAAGTTCAGAGAGAGAGACAGTGGTAAAGTGGGGTGATCGGGAGAGAGTTTGCAAAGGGATGTTAGAAGCATGCGCGCCTAGCCTGTCCTGAGCAGAACAGCTCCCGTGGACCCTCACGCAGGAGGCAAGTCACACAGGAGCCCACAAAGGCGCGATGGTCGGCCAATCACGGGCCGATACGTCACAAGGCAGCAGGCCCCTAGGACGCGCCAGGAACCGCCAGCCAATCAAGGGCGCGGGAAAGCCCGCGCGAGCGGGAAAACTCCTCCGAGCGAGGGAGGCAGCAACATACATACACACGCACACACTACCACCACGCTGCCTCTATCGCTCTTTCTCCTTAACTTTACACCATGCATCGTATATTCTACTAATGATATAAAATACTTCCCGTTGTCACAGACGAAAACAAAGACCACCACTGGACTGTCTGTGACAATGCGAGCACAAGGAAAGAAAGAACAACATTCTCGGATAACTGTAGCCCATTTCAATGTCCCTGGCGAGCGCTAGTGGCTAACGAGAGGCGATTCTGCCCACGCTGGTAGACGTCACACCCCGCCCAAGATATAGGACGCTCAACATTAGGTGAGCACCATATCTGACAAGGCAGAATGCCGACAAGACCCGCCACACCTAGCCACTCTACCAGAAATGAAATGCAAAGCTCAATTCTTACATAAAACAACATATTAATATAAAGAAAAATCTTATTACCCCTCCCAAACATAATAGTATAATTTAGCCTGCTATACTCCCTGAGCGAGCTTCACAGAGCCCAGCCTACTAAGTGAAAGACAGGTTCAATTAAAATGTAAAACTTGCAAACTAAACAAACCAAAATTGGGACAAGGACAATATAAAGTCAAATTAAATTATCAAAATCGCTATGTGGAAACAACGCTTACTAAAATGAAAATTATTAAATAAAAGAACACAATCCACCACATAGGGTGTACATTACTATATGAGCAAGTTAATCTGTTTCCCAAGCAAACTAATCGCACATATAACAACGCACTATCGTCACGTTAAAGGAAGTAGTCAAGTTTGGGAAGTCTTAACTTAAGTCAACTTAGGACTTTAGCTATTACATTGGCAACTTGCAATTAACTATAAAAAAGAAAGAGTTTTTATGTGATTTTTTTTATTTAATTTTAATGTTGTTTTTGACGGCTGCTCTGCAGGGGCAAGCCGGGTTTTTCTCCACTCTCGACACACACTGACTGAACGGCGAGGGTTCTCCTGCAAACATACCCTCCCGTGAAAAACAATCAGCCAAAACATTATCAGTGCCCTTAACATGCCACACATCCAACTTGTGTTCCGGCAGCAAAACAACACCTGGCACTGATAAACTGCCCAGTTCATCACAAGACTGACACTTCTCTTCGCTCTTTCTGGCAACGGGACCTGCCAATAACCTTTCACTAGTTCTACCTTCGTGATTAATGAGGCAGCCCCGATGTGGTCTATGGTGTCGTCAACTCTAGGTAATGGATAGGCGTCTGTCAGGGATAATGCACACACACTTTTGCAATCAACAGACACACTGATCTTGCCACTCAACTCAGGTTGCAAACTCACTGGCAACGACCACTCACGATATCCTTTATCCCTCAGACCCTTTATCCACATGTAGTCTAGCTCTGCTTTCACGACAGGCTGTCGAGCAGGATTTATACGGTAGGGAATTAACTTGAGCCTTGCACTGTCTCCAGCCTCCATGTCGGATTCTACCCCGTACATCAGGCCTGGAGAAGCAACAAACATGCGGACGCACTGCCACAGCCTAGTAAACAAATTCTCTCGACGCTCAGGAACAAGAGGTTGCAACTTATCTCGAAGAACAACATGCTCATTGCCCTCCCACAACCCAGCCGAGACCGCAGTTTCTACACTATAGTCTCCCTCCTTCTCCACCTTTGTCCCTAGAACAGCCAGGTCATGAGAGGGACAATCTGTACCACCTGTGCAGTCACTCCCATAGTTCATAATTGCTAAGGCTTCCCCGCCGATACCGTACATGCGCACCCCCAACATTCCTTACGACTACATCTGCCTGCGCAGCATCAGCGCCTTCAGCGACATGGCCAGATACAGTCGGTCTATGGTAGGGCTGTTGCATCTTACTAGAGCAGCATTGGGAGGCTATGCGACGATCGGGCACATCCACTCCACAGCCAACCTCACCAATCTGACCACCACCCTTGGCAGCCATGGGTCGACCCTGACCTGACACCCATGCCAAAGCCTCGTCGCCCACCTTGACCCACTGAAACAACTAGGCCAACGGTCTATTCACACTCAAGTGACCTGCTAGCGGAACCTCGTGCACCGCATGAGTTGTGAGGCCTGGGTGCTCGGCCCAAACAGTGGGGTATGAACCGAGCAGGGGCTGGAGCGCTGCACACTGCTGCTCAGGCAGGTGCTCTAGCGCTTCCACAGCCACCTGGCTCGTGTCCCCCGCCCACTGCTCCACCGAGACATGACAATCCCCACTCTCCTCCACCTGAGCCCCACTGCCCCCCTCTCCTTCTCCACCTTGGCCGCTGCAGACCAACATAGGGACAGTAGGCTGCTCAGGTGGTTGCCTCACAAACTCCTTTAACAGATTCACTTGACATTCCTCCCCGTCCTCGAGATCAATAGCCCCGTTCCCACAACTCTCCTCTACCTGGGAACTACTCTGTCGCGGAGTGCCATCACACCCTACCATGTCCCTAGGGGGGACAGGTTCTGGGGCCACTCCGGAGCTTATCTTTGGTCCTAATACTGAGTCGCCAAGAAGAGCCGCTGGACCAAAACTCACAAAACTTCTCCCAACTTTAGCTTGCTCCTTCCGACCGTTCCTCCGCTGGTCTAGAGACTGAGGAATAGGCTGTGACACCTTAGATGCACGAGATCGGGTGACAACACACGCCCTCTGCTGTGATTGACACCTCTCGACCAACTCCTGCCCCTCCCTACTCACGTCGGCCGCCCTCTCGGCACCGACTAAGGGTGGAACCTCAGAAGCAGGTACCGCAAAGTCGTTGCCGAGAAGAAGGTCGACGCCCTCTACTGGCAGTTTCTCTACGATTCCAACATCTATCTCTCGTGTCACACCATCAACCTCCAGCTCCACTCGAACCAACGGGTATGACCTTGTAGCATTAATACCCTGCACCACAACTACCCGTGCCGTGTTTATAGGTTTGCCTGTAAAGTTTTTCATCAGAGTCTGGGATGCACCTGTATCACGCAACAACTCCAACCCATGCTTGCAACCAGCCCAACTCACGCAGCCACGCCCTCTATGGTCGCAAAAAGCATCGCGGACAGGTTTCGAGCCTTCTGGACACTCCTTCACTGGCTGTGCCCCCGCATCTGACATATCACCCCGGGTAAATGCAGAAGACCTCAGAGACACCCCAATGTTGCTAGCCAAAGACACGACTGCTGTAGATTGGTTACTAGGGCAGGAACGTGCAAAATGCCCCTTGTTATGACACTTAAAACACTCTACTTCACCCTTGGACTTCCCCTGAGGTGGGGAAGGCCCCTGACCTTTCTTAAACGGAACGGTTTTAGGTTTGTGATCAAAATTGGTATCATTGCTCTTACTTTCGTTATTAAATGTTGCATCACTGACTCGGGGGGGGTGGAGTGTTGCGCCCCATGTTAACTGCATCGGTCCGTTGTGCAGACCTGCACCCACAAATCAGCGACATTCTCAGGTCAGCCATCTCAGCTGCCTTTTGTAGAGTTTTAGGCTGTTTCTCTTTGAGGTTCAAAGTCAGGTCGCCGCCTGTGCACTTAAAAAATTGCTCTAGAAGGACTAACTGCTCAAGCTCTTCGAACGTCGTCACCTTCTCTGACCTCAGCCAATTTCTCAATGCATCAGACAGTTCCCGGGCATATTCTAGAAAAGTGCACTCACGACCCTTCGTAACACCCCGGAACTTCAACCTATATATCTCTGGTTGTAACTCGTATGCCCGCAGAACAGCTTCCTTCAGTACCTCATAATTGATGCAAGACTCCAAGGGCAATGCATCATATGCCTTGAGTCCTTTGCCAACCAACCTAGAGGAAACAAGGGCTGCCCACTTAACCTCGGGCCATTGGTGCTCCCAGCACTTCTTCTCAAAACGCAGGAAAAACTCGGTGACACCCGACTCATCAAATGCAGGGACTAACTTAAGAAGGTGCGATAAAGACTGATCAAGACCTCGATTCCCAGAACCGAGACGCTGTCCTGTCTGCTCCACCCGAGACTTCTCAAGCTCTATGTCTGCACAGTACTTCGTAGCCCCAACCCGAAGCTCAGCCTCATGTATGGCCTTTCTCTCCTCAGCCTGAATCCTAAGCTCAGCCTCATACTTTCGTTGCTCGAGCTCAGCCTCATGCTTTCGTTGCTCAGCCTCATGCTTTCGTTGCTCAGCCTCATGCTTTCGTTGCTCAGCCTCATGCTTTCGTTGCTCAGCCTCATGCTTTCGTTGCTCAGCCTCATGCTTTCGTTGCTCAGCCTCATGCTTTCATTGCTCAGCCTCATGCTTTTGTTGCTCAGCCTCATGCTTTCGTTGCTCAGCCTGCTGGTTAAGTTTGGCGAGTTCGAGCTGAAACAACATCTCGGCAGACAAACCTTGTGGAGGGGGTGCTACTATCTGGGACCCACCCCGTGAATCACCTAGAGGCATACCCAACCGCCAGCGGGCATCGGCCTGCGGGAACGTACCCGGCTCCGGAGCCCGAGGGGGCGCCATGGTAGGAGTCGAGTGGAATGGGGGCTGGGCAGGTGCCCCAGCTCCCGCTCCACCCGAAGCCCCACGCACCCCACCGAGCGCACAGGTAACCAGCTCACTTCTCGACAAACCGCTAGTACCGGGAAACCCTAAGACCGTGGCTACACACTGTAGTCCGTACCGGTCTAGCCCCGACACACGATCCGCTGACACAGGCTCCTCCAAAAATATCCGAGCATCCTCCTCACTGTTCACCACCCAAGCGCCCCTAGACAACTCCACCTTCTCCACCTCCTCGCCTGCTTCCCGTACTGTGTCCTCACTGTACACTGATCCGTCGTTCGACATAGTGTCCACCGGAAATCCTCAACGTTTATAAAAAAAAAGAAATACCTAAACTCTCATGTAGCACTATTCACTCAAAAAATGCTTGAAGACAACTCAAGTGCTATACTACATTGCCAAACAAAAATCTAATGTGTCCAAAATATTCCTCCAAAAACAAATGTCCAAAAATCCTGCAATTATTTCTTAGTTCATTTGGTATGACGACTAAGATAAGATACTAGGCAAGGTCGCCATTTGTTACGACCGGGGCTACGAATAAAACAAGGGCACTTAATGATTGGACTAGTAATAGGGCACTATGCAACAACGGTACGCTAGATCCAAACCCTCGAACTTATATGCCGGCGAAGAAAAACACCTATACCCTCCAGAGTTAATCTGCGATAACGGGGTATCCTTAACTGGGCATAAATATACTCTACTTCAGGCTAACCTACACTGGTATAGCCTGATAACAAACAAGATGCAAGCTACGTTAAAATGCATAAAAAGGAATCTATGGAAAGATCAATTAAATCACTGCAAGATTTAATACAATAAAAAGATGCTTCAATATAGTTACTCTAAATAACAATACTCTCTTCACTCCTATTTGAAAGAAAGTGAAGTATAGTCTTACAGCATAGACCTGGAAACTTCTGAAGAAAGTCTGATGCTCATAAGATGCTCGTATCTTAAACTATATAAAGGCAGGAGGCAGGACACCACACGTGTAAATGGAATACCCTAAAAGATAGGACATATAATTTTAACTGACACGAGAATACTATAAATGCGCAATGGTAGCAATGCTCGACACTAAAAGAAGTACTTCCTCATCAACGAAACAGTCTGCTATGGTTGTGCAACTCAACAACAACCTAGACTAATAAATGCTGTGAATAATAATTTGTACATATCAAAGAGCTTATATTAAATACTAATAAGTGTCTACTCGATTAATAATGTCTAGCTGGAATACTCTAGGTAAGGAACCGTGGTTGAGCAAGACAGGCTCGTAGCCTAGCGATGCCCTTAAGACTGCATCCTTTACGTTACGTTAATTGACTAGGGTGCTCTCTTGATAGATCCAGATCACTAGTATCACTAGTATTATAGGCATGTGATAAAGAGTCGCTGGAACTCCTGTTTCACTTGCTTGGCCTCTCTTACTGATTTTCTTTGTGCCTCATTTACACTGAGAGCAATCCAGCTAGCTCTCACAAACACCTCCTCCTCCTATCCACTTCACTACACTAAACATGCACACCACACTTCATTCTTCCACACCAAAATTAAAAAAAAAAAAAAATGCCCAGCCTCGGAGTCCCCAGGGGGGGGGACCATAAATGCCCCCTCACCCGACCGACCATCCCCTGACGACCCCACACAATTACCTGGACCTCGGCCTGTTACTCTTTCTATTAATTTCTGCAACATTCGCGGACTTTCCTCTAACTTTCACTCTGTTGAGCACCATCTCTCCTCCTACAAACCTGATCTTCTCTTCCTCACCGAAACTCAGGTGTCTGTAGCAACATCCAGCAACCCCTTCTCTGTATCCTCCTACTTTCTCTATCCTAGTTTCAAAGCCAAAGGCGGATGTTGTGCATATGTGCACAACAAACTCACTTGCTCTCGTGTTCCCGATTTCGACTCCTCTGAATTCTCAACTTTATGGCTCAAACTTTCCTGTCATTCTCTTACTAAATATTTCTGTGCTGTCTATCTTTCCCCTAACTCTACCAACTTTCCCAAATTCTTTGACTATCTAAACTCTACAGTGGAACACATTCTATCCATTTCTCCTTTCTCAGAAATCTCCATCTTAGGAGATTTCAACGTTCACCACCGCCATTGGCTCTCCTCTCACACTACTGATCCACCTGGTGAACAAGCCTACGTCTTTTCTATCCTAAATGACCTAGAGCAGTTAGTTCAGCAACCCACCCGTATCCCGGATCGCATCGGAGATCGGCCCAACATTCTTGACCTGTTTCTAACTTCTAACCCTTCTTCTTATACTGTCGATCTTTTCTCTCCTTTGGGCTCCTCCGACCATAAACTTATCTCTGTCACCTGTCCTATCTCTCCAGTACAGCCACCCGATCCTCCTAGCCGGCGGCGCTTGTGGCACTTTGGCGCTGCCGACTGGGAGGCTCTTCGGCAGTACTTCTTTGATTTCCCATGGAATGATTTCTGCTTCCATGGCCGAGGACCCGAGGAGAGTGCTGAACGCATTACCGAGGTAATCCTATCGGGCATGGAAGCATACATTCCATTCTCTTTCTCTCAGACTAATGCTAAAAAATCTTGGTTTACTCACGCCTGTTCTACTGCTGTCCGCAATAAGGAGGAAGCATTCAAACGGTACCGACGCCTTAAAACTCAAGACTCTCATTCTTCATATGTTTCTGCCCGGAATCAAGCCAAATCTGTTCTTCGACTTGCCAAACACTCTTTCATCAATAATAAATGCACTGAACTATCCAACTCTAGCTCTTCCCAAGCTTTCTGGCATCTAGCCAAAAACCTCTCCAACAATTTCTCTTCCTCGTCTTTCCCTCCCCTTTCCCACTCTGATGGCACAAACATCACTTCTTCCTCTGACAAAGCTAAACTCTTCACTCAAACTTTTGCTAGAAACTCCACCTTGGATGATTCCGGTGCTATTCCTCCCTCTCCGCCCTCCTCTCTCTTACTTATGCCTAATATCCTAATCTCTTCTAAAGATGTACTTTCTACCCTCTCTGGGCTTAACACTAATAAGGCGTACGGTCCGGACGGTGTTCCTCCTGTTGTTATCAAAAACTGTGCTTCCGTGCTGACTCCCTGCCTAGGCAAACTCTTTCGTCTCTGTCTATCCTCTAACGTCTTCCCTTCATGCTGGAAGTTTGCTCACATTCAACCTGTCCCAAAGAAGGGTGACCGCTCTCAACCCTCCAACTATCGTCCAATTGCTCTTATCTCTTGTCTTTCTAAAGTTTTTGAAACTATTCTTGCTTCCAAATTTCTTAAGCATTTCTCTTCTCATAATCTGCTCTCAGATCGCCAGTATGGCTTCCTTAAGGGTCGCTCTACTGGTGATCTTCTTTCATATCTTACTAACTCTTGGTCATCCTCCTTTCGGGACTTCGGTGAGACTTTTTCTATTGCACTAGACATATCGAAAGCCTTCGATAGAGTCTGGCATAAGTCTTTAATTTCTAAACTACCCTCCTTCGGTTTCTATCCCTCCATCTGTGCCTTTGTCTCTAATTTCCTTTCCGGCCGTTCCATAGCCGCGGTTGTGGACGGCCATTGTTCACTTCCTCACTCTATAAACTCCGGTGTTCCTCAGGGCTCTGTCCTATCTCCTATTCTCTTTCTAATTTTTATAAATGATCTCCTTAACTGTACCTTAATTCCCATCCATTCATACGCAGACGACTCAACCTTGCACTACTCCATTAGTTTTTCAGAATGCCCCAGCCAGCAATCCCTCAACGACAAACGTAATGAAGCTATAGAACTCTTAAATTCTGATCTAAATACTATTTCCAATTGGGGCAGAGAAAACCTTGTTAACTTTAATGCTTCCAAAACCCAATTTCTCCATCTATCTACCCGTCAGGATCTCCCAGCGGACTATCCCTTATTCTTCAACAATACAAAAATCAACCCTTCATCTTCTCTCAATATTCTTGGTGTCTCTTTTTCTTCTGCTCTCATTTGGAAGGACCATATTACCAGTCTTGCTAAGGCAGCCTCCCAGAAGCTGGTGTGCTCAACCGCCTTAGGGGGTTCTTTTCCCCTGCACAGCTTCTTGCTCTGTACAGGGGCATAGTGCGCCCTTGTATTGAGTATTGTTCACATGTGTGGGGAGGTTCCTCTCACACTGCTCTCCTAGACAAAGTTGAAAGGAAGGCCTTTCGTATCATTAACTCCCGTCCACTCACCAACTCTCTGCAATCTCTCTCTCTCCGCCGCAATGTTGCATCTCTCTCGCTATTCTATCGCTACTATAATAATCAGTGTTCCTCAGAGCTATCCCAGTGCATACCACCTCCTTTACGTAGGGCACGTGGTACCCGTCTTGCAACTCAATCCCACCCCTACTCTGTGCAACTCTCCAACCCAAGAGTGAAACGTTACTCTCAAACTTTCTTCTACTCAACAGCTGAGCTCTGGAACTCTCTCCCAGAATCAGTCTTTCCCTCTTCCTATGACTTAAATTGCTTCAAACTCCGTGTGTCCAGGCATTTTGGCTCGAACGTCCCTTGATTTTGGCCCTGTCACTCTTTCAACTATGGGGGAGGCACTCGCTATAGGCAGTTATGCCTTTTGCTTCCCTCAATCACATAGGAAAAAAAAAAAAAAAAAAAAAAAAATCTGGTTCTATCCTGGCGACCCTCTAAAGACAAGCAAAGAGGCAGCAAAGTGTGGAACTGGAACAGGCCAAAACCCTCAGTCAACACAATGCTGTTCTCGTAAAGGAAGCAAGCGAAAAGACAACACAGGCTACCACAGGACCGGTCGAAGTCGTGTAGGTATAAGCAAACCATACACACGGGGACAACGACTACAGTTACCTTATCCCAGTCTAGCATTAAATAAAAGAGCAGAAACACTAAATCAATAATGGAGGCACACTAAGTTCCCAACCTCTACTAACTAAGAACCCTCAAAACCTATTCTAAGTACATGTAAATATCTCAGAGGACGGCGCATACAATACAATGGGCCGGCTATGGAAACCTTATGCAGAACCCAAGGGGACAAGTAATTGAATAAAGGTGAGAAGCAATGGAAAAGAAGAAGTTCAGAGAGAGAGACAGTGTTAAAGGGGGGTGGTCGGGAGAGAGTTTGCAAAGGGATGTTAGAAGCATGCGCGCCTAGCATGTCCTGAGGAGAACAGCTCCCGTGGACCCTCACACAGGAGGCAAGTCACACAGGAGCCCACAAAGGCGCGATGGTCGGCCAATCATGGGCCGATACGTCACAAGGCAGCAGGCCCCTAGGACGCGCCAGGAACCGCCAGCCAATCAAGGGCGCGGGAAAGCCCGCGCGAGTGGGAAAACTCCTCCGAGCGAGGGAGGCAGCAACATACATACACACGCACACCAAGAGTACCAAGAGAGGCTCGAGAGATTGAATCTACCTACACTGGAACAGAGAAGGAAACGAGGACAGCAAATTTAGATATATAAATGTGTTAGAGGTATTGACAAAATCGACCAAGAAAACTTCATAGAGAGGGATGGAGGTGAGAGAACAAGAGGTCACAGCTACAAACTAAAAGTGCTTAATAGTAAATCTGATCTGAAAAGTAAAAGATTTCCTACCAACTCGATTAGTGGGTGGAACAAATTGCCAGCCGAAGTAGTGTCTGCACCATCAGTGCATAGTTTCAAAGCACGGTATGACAAACATATCTTAGGAGGCGGGAATTAACGAGCATGCTCACTCCCGCAAATACAACTAGTGTAAGTACACACTACCACCACGCTGCCTCTATCGCTCTTTCTCCTTAACTTTACACCATGCATCTTATATTCTACTAATGATATAAAATACTTCCCGTTGTCACAGACGAAAACAAAGACCACCACTGGACTGTCTGTGACAATGCGAGCACAAGGAAAGAAAGAACAACATTCTCGGATAACTGTAGCCCATTTCAATGTCCCTGGCGAGCGCTAGTGGCTAACGAGAGGCGATTCTGCCCACGCTGGTAGACGTCACACTTCCTTGAGCAAAGGGTTGGAGGGTAGGGTCGGCTTAGGTCTTCCTACTTACAGCCATAGCCTGACTGGCCCAAAGCCTTGACCTGGGTGACTGGCCACTTGGGGAACTTCATGGGTTTTTCTGCTAGCAGATAATTCAAGCTCTTCCATGTGGATATCTCTCTAGCATGAAATGGATTTGGCAGTGTAGATTATAGCAAGATATAAATGTCCAATTGGAATATCACATGCAACCATGGGTGAAAGTTAAAGCTGAATAGTAAGTGTGAAATCTTTTTCATGTGTAAGATCTGCTTTATCTGAAATAACTTCCCTTGGAAAATGTTGATTGTTCATCGGTAGAACATTTAAGGAGAGAGTGGATAGTGTTGTGTACACTGGGCACCCTGCACTATGCCATTTTTTTTTTTTTTCATCTAGATTATCTCTTAGGAATGGAATGAAAGAGTGCAATTTTGTTTTAACTGCTTTTTTGATCTCACCAATTTTGCATTTAACACCCCAGCCGCGGGGCCCGACATATGTCGAGTGAGAAAACCATGGCCATCCCTGCGGGGCCCGACATATGTCGGAAGGGATGTTGAGCACATTATCGGCTCTGAGAGAGAGTCCACGCGTTGAGAGGACGATAGGCGGGCTCTGACCGCTCGGCATGGACCGAGTGAGGTGACTGAGCTCCCCACCACAATATTCCACTCTCCTCGCCTCGCAAGACAAGGAAAAAACTCGGGAATTTACCGTATTTTAGGGTTTTTGCCCTCGTGTTGCGCAATTGTTGCAAGAGAACCCGTGGTCGTACAAGGATGATTCAGGTATCATTGGAAAGCTCTATTATCGCCCTTTCACGGATACATAATTGTATTACGCTCTGGCTCTTGTTTATGCATGAAAAAGAGCATGGAATGAAGCTCGGTATTTGGGTAAATATGCCCACCAGGCAGGTAGTAGAAGTTACAAACATCCCCGTTTGACAGGGGTTAAAGGGATATTATGTATGGTGTGAAGTATAATCTGATTTTATTGTTAATCCTTAACACTACTATTTATATATTTTTAATATGAATAACATGGTCTGTGACAAGCTCAATTAAAAGCTACTAGTTAGGCCTAAACTGTAATTATAAAGGCTTATAGAATTTTACTGATAGCTGCTCATCTGTTTCTAATCAAGCTAATGGATTATTTTCAGGAGAGCTATACAGTTGGGCTGCCGAGCTAGCGACTGAAGCCATGAAAGGAAAACTAGCCTCCAAATATTTCATGCAAGCAGAGGAGGCGTGGGGGGAGTGTGAGGAGTGAGACTGCAATTTTTGATCGGGCCATATTTTTGTATGTAGTGAAGAAAGTTTAGCGTGCGATTAGATCAAGTTAGGGGTATGTGTCAGTCCTGAATGTTTATGACCCCAGTAAAGTGAATACATTTTAATGTATGGTTAGATTGTTCAAGTATTAGTCAGTCAGTCAATAACTAATCCTGAAGCTTTTATAGGAACTTTGAAGATGCCTATAAGCCTGCCATGTCCATTGAGCACAGTCAGATGTATTTCAGTGCCTGGCTTTCTAGAGGTGAGGTTGAGAAAATTTTCAGGCCCAGTCTAGATATCATATTTAGGGCTACACTTACTACCAAGAGTATGACGGGGCTGTTCGGCCAGGCAGCCTAGGAAATGACAACAACAACCAAGAGTATGAGTAAGAGAAGAAGCTATGTTGGTTGGCTGCATTCTGGAAGTTCCATCTGAGTATTCCTAGTAGTCCGGTGGAATCTTAGGCAGGTTCTACTTGCTGCCACACGGAGGAGAGATGGCACCATTCCCTCTGTAAATAGATAAACACTGGGCAAAAGATGTCAAGCATTGTTCTCGTTGTCTTGAGTCAACCACTTAGTCATCACTCTTGTTTATGGCACCAAGGAAGTCATAGTAATGAAACACACAGTACCAGTTCATCACTCATTATGATATAAGAAATGAGACATACATATACAACTACAAATATGTTCACATTTCATTCAGTCATCATTCATTCATTATCCACAATACAGTAGTTTCATGCATACAAGTACTGTTTAATTATTTAATAGAATCTGTTGTATTAACTTGCAATATTCACAATTCTGAGGGGTCATAGGCATCAGGAAGAGTGAAAGGACTTTCTTCTCTGACTGTACAATTGGCCAAATGCAGTAAATCATAACACGGTTGTTGTTATAGTGGGCTCGCTATGCACTGTCATAATGCACAATTTTATCTGAATCATGGATTTAACTTGCACGAACCTTTCTAAACTTGATAACATTTTCTATTTGTTGCCAAAATGTAATAAATTAATGCATCATGGCTTACTGAATAGGTTAGTCAACATCGTAAAAGCTCAGTTACGTCTATTTGGCCAATTGTAATATGCAGTTAGTTCAGATTGTGAGGTTGTGCATTTTCTCATTAGTGGTGAAGTAGTGCAGTGATATACTGATATTTCTTAGTAGATTTTGCCTTTGGTACTTTTTTATTATCGGTGGTTAACCCGCTGAGACCCAGCGTCGCACGTGTTGCGTCGGCAATGTTCGATCACCAGAACCCAGCGACGCAACGTTTGCATCCTGGCCGGTCCGGTCCTAATTACTCCGGTCCTATGGCACCCCGAGGGCTCAGATTTGTATGGGAACTGTGTAAGTATCCCACGCACCCATGCCGATGGTTGAAAACTCAAAGTCCAACCGCGTGCGCGTTAGCGCGCAAAAACATGTTTTTTTGGGGAAATTGCCTTCAATTTTTACTCTTGTAAAATCCGTTTTCGGGGGCTCTGTAGGACCATTTTTTGCGCTCTATGACCAATTTTTTGTTTTTTTTCCTTCATTCCTAACCCATTCACTATTGTTTCTGGAATACATTTTTTTTTTTCAAACCTCTGGGCCCTGGTGGGACATTTATTACTAACTAGCTGGGGCTCAGTGGGTTAAAGATTATGTGTATCGGACGTAACGGAAGCGATACGTTTTCTTCAAAAGCATAGTACAATATTTGCTCATTGGGTATCATAATCAAAACTGTAGTGACATGTACAGCCATTCAATAGTTCATCGACAGCATTGATGAGATATTGTGTACAAATAAGAGAGCAACACAAATATTAGATCATTTTATGCCTGATAATAATGAACAATTGATATAGGTGATCTGACACTAGTGGAAATGGTCATAATGCATGACTTTATCTAGAATTTACATTGTTCATCATTTAGATTGTCGGTGCACTTTTGAATCTGGGTGTAGGCTACCTCTTAGTTTGTGCTTTTTGTAGAGGTTTGTCATTACTCTGTTGGAAAAGATACTTGATTCTGTAGGAGACCTAACTTTCTTTTATCCCTTTGATCTGTGGTCTTACTGTAAACAGGTCAACGACTATTGGGGAGATTTGTTAGGTTTATAGGCCTATGCTACAAACTGACTGATGTGTAAATACGGATAAGTATGTGAAAGACTCCATTATTTCCACTTCCACAAGGCTTTATCAATTTATAGGCCCATACACCAAGCACTTACCCCTATTACACACCAATCAACACAAATAATTATGTAAATAGAATAAAGGGGAAAGCCTAAAATAATAGTAAATATAAAAATGTAAGGTATATATCATATAAACATCCAGTAAAGCCTGTTCTCAACAATGCTTGCCACCTTTTAAGTATTATGACAGTACACTCACAGACAAGAACAGTGTCCCACCTTCATAACTTCTAACCAATTTTACGCTATTGGTTTAATACAAATGTACTCGTAAACAATACTGAACAAATCTTGAACAAAAAGGCTTTGTTTATGTTTGTTAATAATATTTTTAATAATTTATAACTACAAAAGTTAACCTGAGTTGTAATTATGGAAGTAGGATACAACTTTTGTCTGTGATTGTACAGTATTTTAATTATATTCTGGCTATCATTATATGATATAATATATCATAGACAGGACCTGTGGTAGTCAGAGGGTTAAACAATTTTTTTTTTTTTTTTTTTTTTAACCCCTTTGTATCCTAGAGATCCTGTTTAACCCATGGGATCCGGGGGGCCTCATATGAAGTTTGGTATTTTCAACTTCATAATTCAGTAGCTACTGATTGAGACCACCTAGAGCAGTCAATTGTTTTGCAAATTGTAGAACGTTTTCTTGTCTGTAGACTGCCATTGAGATGACATCGCTACGTTGCGTGGTTGCCGAGTTCTGATGATTATAGCGGCGACTTTTTTTTTACCATTTTGCCTCATATGAGGCCTCCCGGATCCCAAGGGTTAAGCTGGATCAAATGGCCTAACGTTAGCCAGAACAAAATTAATACGCTGTCATCGTACTGAAGAGGTTAATGATGGAAAGACTTATGAACTATGAATATACTTTTTATTGATTTAGTGGTAGTTTGAACCATATATTCTTATCTATTATATATATATATATATATATATATATATATATATATATATATATATATATATACAGTATATATATATATACTGTACAGGTATATATATATATACCGGTATATTTATATATATATATATATATATATATATAGCTGACAGGGCTAAGATTCTAACCATATAGGCAGGAGGTCCAGTCACCTACACCACCACGAGAGTTAAAAGAAGGAATTTGATACTTCTATCTGTATTCCTTCCCAACTCGACTCTGATGGGGGGACAGACTGTCTTAATCGAAATCCGGCTGCCCTAAGCACCCTAAGCACCCTAAGCATGACAAGTTGTTTATTGGATGACAAATATAGCTGACAGGGCTAAGATTCGAACCATATAGGCAGGAGGTCCAGTCACCTACACCACCACGAGAGTTAAAAGAAGGAATTTGATACTTCTATCTGTATTCCTTCCCAACTCGACTCTGATGGGGGGACAGACTGTCTTTTAATCGAAATCCGGCTGCCCTAAGCACCCTAAGCACCCTAAGCATGACAAGTTGTTTATTGGATGACAAATATAGCTGACAGGGCTAAGATTCGAACCATATAGGCAGGAGGTCCAGTCACCTACACCACCACGAGAGTTAAAAGAAGGAATTTGATACTTCTATCTGTATTCCTTCCCAACTCGACTCTGATGGGGGGACAGACTGTCTTTTAATCGAAATCCGGCTGCCTTAAGCATGACAAGTTGTTTATTGGATGACAAATATAGCTGACAGGGCTAAGATTCGAACCATATAGGTAGGAGGTCCAGTCACCTACACCACTACGAGAGTTAAAAGAAGGAATTTGATACTTCTATCTGTATTCCTTCCCAACTCGACTCTGATCGGGGGACAGACTGTCTTTTAATCGAAATCCGGCTGCCCTAAGCATGACAAGTTGTTTATTGGATGACAAATATAGAATACAGATAGAAGTATCAAATTCCTTCTTTTAACTCTCGTGGTGGTGTAGGTGACTGGACCTCCTGCCTATATGGTTCGAATCTTAGCCCTGTCAGCTATATTTGTCATCCAATAAACATATACTGTATATATAAATAAATGTTACACAGTACAATTTATACTGTATGTGTTATTTACCAAAAATAAAAAGTTGATTTGTGATAAGAGTTCATAATGAAAAATTGATAAGAAAATGATAATAATGAAAGTGTTGGCAGTCTGATGCACCTTTATCATTATACTGTACACTGACTGGCCAGATGAGGAAGTAATGGTTATATATATGACATTATACCATAAACCCATTCTTATTGTCAAGCTCAGTTTCTTTGCACTAAGACTTATGGTAACTTATATGATCCATTGGTAAGTTATTTTATATGGATCAATGTTTGGTATTGCTTGTTTGTATACCTCAATCTAATAACCTGTGCTGGTGTAATGGTGAAGGTTGTACTTTAAGTAGCTGTACCATAACTTGAAGTAATTTGAGTCATGTGGGAATAAGTTATATAATTTTACTTTTTCTTTTTTACTGCACAATTACTATGCCTTATCATTTGGTTGGTCAACCTGATTCAGTGGTCAATTGAGCCACTAACTGGGTGTATAGTAACCCTGTGGCATCTCTCCACCGAGAATTTAACCCACTTTTCTGTGGAGTTGGCTCATGATCTTGCCACCCTTCTTTTAGAAGCTGAAAATCAACAAAAACAGGGCCACTTCTCTATGTAATTGTGACATCTATATACCAGGTACGAATATGACGTTAATTTTATCTTCATTTCAACATCCCATCCTGTCTTTTAAACAAAAAACTTGATGAAATAACTATAAATAGCATCCAGTTATCGCGAGTGGAAGTGAAGGTAAAAAATATATATTTTCGCTTGCAAGTGAAAATGCGGGGCCGGCTATTCAGCGACGAAAGACATAAAGAATTATTCTATTTTCCTGGGTAGTGTGTGTGGAGAGGTAGGGAGGGGGTAGTGACTGTTATAGGGAGAGTTGGACCTAATTTTTTCATTAGTGCTCCATCCATTTCGCTCCAAGGCTATGGATATGGCGCTAGGGCGACGTATATTAAAATGTAAAACTTGCAAACTAAACAAACCAAAATTGGGACAAGGACAATATAAAGTCAAATTAAATTATCAAAATCGCTATGTGGAAACAACGCTTACTAAAATGAAAATTATTAAATAAAAGAACACAATCCACCACATAGGGTGTACATCACTACATGAGCAAGTTAATCTGTTTCCCAAGCAAACCAATCGCACATATAACAACGCACTATCGTCACGTTAAAGGAAGTAGTCAAGTTTGGGAAGTCCGGGACGTTCTGGCAAATTTTACTAAACTCTGCATGAATAAAGAAACTACATGTTAAATGTCAAAATATTATTTAAAATCAAATTTGCAACATGACAAGACATTAACAATAGTAAAAAATACAAATATTGATAAGATATCTATACTATTACAAAATAATATATAAAATACAGTACAGCACTCACTAACGATAGTGCTATCGGGTAGGTACCTGTAAGCATAGCATGCTTCAAGTGACCCCTATCAATAACTACCCTACAAATAACCTACATTTATAGCACAAATAAACTAAGGAAATCGCAAAAGTAAGCAATTGATACTATCGACAATGAATACATATAATATAAAGAGAAATAATTGCAAAATATGAAGTAACAACAGATTTAAACAAAGAGTACTCTTTTAACAAGAACAATAAATTTAAAAAATCATCAATATTAATAATAATAATAATAATAGAAAAGGAAAAAGAAAAAGATAAACAATAAATACAGACAAAAAGTAAGCAGAGGTTATACAAGAAACTTCAAGTTAAAAATGCTTGATTAAAATTATTGATGTCAAATTTTAGAATACAGTCACAATAATTGACCCTAAAAAGATTAAATTTATGGAACAATTTACTTGCCTCAAAACCTCTGTCCACTAAGAGTCTGTATAGTAACCTAGCTCTAGCCCAAAAGTCATCTACTTTAGTGCAGATTTTACAAAATCTTATTAATTGGGAATAAAAACAATTATAAGTGATTTTACTATCGATATTACTACTAGGGAAAGGAAAGTTTATTACGTTAAAATTAAAATCATCAACTTTGTGATATACTTTAAGTATGCACTGTTCATTAACAATCTCTATATTTATATCAAGAACATTTTCAACTTTATAATTTACGTTACATTGTGTGAGGGGAATAGAATTAGGGTAAATAAGTTTAGCAACTTGATTAAAATTTAACAAATTGCAAACAAGAATATCATCAATATATCTACTATTATTACTTAACAGTTTAGCAAGTGCTAATTTTTCTGGAATTTTATTTTTCTTGCTACTGCAGAATTATCCCGAAAATTACCTAAATGGGTTCTTCCCTATATAAAGCCCACACCGAAAGGGTTAAAGGCTGAGATTTAGATATTTCTTATAGAACATCTTAAGCCTAGATTCATCTATACAGTATAATCATATGAAGTTTGACACCTTTTTTAGGACACTGTATAGGGATACAGTACTGTACAGTACTTATTTTTATTAGTGACAAGCCAAACGGACAAAATATAAATTACAAATCATAAACATACTATAAATTTGAAATCAATCTAGAAGTTATGTTACTGTAACATCCAAGTTTTCCACAATGACTCGATCTACTTTATATTATGATCATATAGTTTGCTTTGTTTTTGAAGTGTGATGGGCAAGTGAGACCAAAGATTGGATTCTAAGAGAGTCAAAGTCTCTTGTTAAGGCAGATATACATGAGGGCTTTTTCAGGCGATGTTCAGTTCACAACTTAGGCAACATTTTGAGACTGTTTTGCATTGGTATCGGCAACTAGACTAGTGGTAGAATATTATACTGACACACATTATAATAATTAATTAATTAAAATGTAAAACTTGCAAAGCAAACAAACCAAAATAGGAACTGCACAATATGAAGACAAAAGAATGAATCAATATAACCCTATTGAAATAACACATTGAAATTTAGCAAAACAATCAAAATTTGGGAACACTTGAAGGAAAAAGCGCTTTTGTTAATCCGCCTGTACTGTACTTGCCTACAATGTATTATGGTGTATGGAATGTACATACTGCTGCTTACCTTAGATAAGTTATTGTAGATATATGTAGCAGATGAATATTCTAATTGCACACTAAAGGCTGAATCACAGGAATGCTTTTCTGTTAATTTTCTGTAAGCAACAATAATTTGGCAATATTTCAAGGCTCTTTTGTATTAGTATTGGCTAGTAAACAGATGATAGAAGAGTAGGCTGAATTCTTATCAAATATTAATTCAAAATCTACCAGACCAGAATTGCTGAAAGAATTTAAATGAAAACTGATTGTGATTCCCCTTTGGTTACTTTCTGTTTAATAATGTGAGTATGGTATGCAAAAGGGATCTGCCATATTTCAGTGTATATGTCGATGTTTGTGTCAAATTTTAGTATTAATTTCTATATCTGAATGCTTGTCAAATGCGAGTCATGGAAGATTAGGAAGTAGTTACAACAGCTATGCAGTATTTAGGTGTAGTGAATTTATTGCAGTGATGGTAACTAAATATCTCATCAAGCAATTAGATGTGCTTTTTATCATACTCTCATTTTATATATTTTGTTCATGGTTTCCTCCCCTTAAATAAGTTGCCTGCCAAAGAGAGCAAGTCTTTTAGTCGCCTCATTCTCAGAATGTGTTCATGATACAAAGACCCCCATTAACCAGGGGGATGATTTGATTCAGTATAGGAAGGCCATGCCAATTTAACCCATTTGCTGTTGGATGCATTTTGTGAGTTTCATTATCCTCTAGTATCAGCCAGAATAATAGAATACAAGGTACAGTATGGTTGCACTGAAAGGGTAATTTTAATATCCTTTTGACTAGGATACTTCTTTCTTAGACAATTTAGATAATTTAGATTAGATTAAATTGAGTAAAAGCATTTAATTAAAATTTAAAACTTGCAAACTAAACAAACCAAAACTTGGACAAAGACAATATAAAGGCAATGTAAATAATTATATACAATATAAATGGCTTCACTGTACTAATGGGGTTAATGGGTTTATTTGTTATCAATATCCACCACTGAATAACAGACCCTTCCTAAGCTGAATTAAACTGTCTGGCGGTAATTATACCGTAATATATAATGTAAGAAGATGCCATCTGATTAAAATAAAAAAAATTATGTTTTTCAATGCTCACTCAGCAGCTACCTAAATATTTTTTACATTTAAATTCTACCTTACTTTTTGCCACTATTGAGCACTTTTTGCAAAAATGCCATAATTTTCATGTAATAAAGACACAAGACACTATACCTCATTCAAATTAACTTGCCATCTAATCCTTGCCTCCATGTATGATAATGAAGTAGGTCTACCTGTAACATGATTGAGTGACCGCAGTGAGTGAAGTGACCCTTTAAGATAAGTAATAAAGAACTATAATATGAGTAATAAAGAAGTATAATATGAGTAAAAAGAACTATAATATGAGTAATAAAGAACTAATATGAGTAATAAGGAACTATAATATGAGTAATAAAGAACTGGGCTGTTACTTACTTGTTACTTGGTGTGGAGTTTCTCAGCCGCGCTCCGTCACTAGATGTGACGCTCGTCGCAGCTGCCCTTAAACCATCTAGCACTTATAGCCTTGTCTCACAGTGCCAGCTTCTAAGTCATAACACTCCCTGAACAAATGTGTTTTAAGTGACTTTTTAAAGGCCTTTATGTTCGCACCCCTTCTCACATTAACAGGTAGATTATTATAAAGTCTCGGTGCACTCTTTTCGAAGGCCCTAAATCCAAATTCATGATTGCACCGTGGCTCATTCAATTGATGCAGCACGTTGCCATGTCTCAGCATCATATCAGTGCCAACATTGAAGTCTTCCAATAAGTCTCGCACATATTCCGGCTTTCCAAAGTTCAAAGCTTGATACACTATAACACACAGTTTGAATATGATCCTCGCTTTCAGTTACCGCTAGTACATCATATTTTGCCTCGTTAATTAAGTCTCGAATTTCAAAGGTTTTATTTCCCACTGATTGAATGTTTATCAGTCCCCCCTTTATCTTTATTAGAGCACTAGTTTCCATGATCAGTTAGGTCTCTCACCTTGACTATCTCACTCGAAAGGACCGGGCACCGGGTATCTGATGATGAATGATACATGTCTTGTTTCTTGTATCTCATACAGTTTATGCACTTTCTCACAGTCGCTTTACAATCCTTCGACCTATGTGTTCCAGCACATTTAAAACAAACAGGCACTTCACTGTTTAGTTTAGCAGCACCCTTATTTTCTACATGCCCAAATCTCTGGCAATGGAAACAAGCCAATGCATGGTACCTGTCTCTTATATTATATAATCCCCATAGAAGTTTCACCTTGTCATTATTTTTATAGAAAGCCACACGGACTTCAGGCTCACATTTCAGGATATAATGGACTGTACCTCCAGCTGCTGGTTTATCAAAAATCATGGCAATCTTTCCCCTAATATTTTCAATCGAATCAAGAAAATCATTCCTTGCAATTAATGTATCCATTATCTCACTCTTGGACTCTTCAGGTCGAACATTGCAAATCATCACTTTTGGGTTTAATTTTTTCACACTCTTTGTAGTAACAGCCGGCACCTCTATCAACTTTTTAACTGCATCATTCAGCATATCCACAGTGCCAAAATTCATCACCATGTTCCCTTTAGGGGTAAATTTCGTATCCTGAATTTGAACCCCCTTTAGTGTCTGAGAAATTTCTTCTCTCTTGTCAGTTGCCTTTTCATTCTCATCCTTCGCCTTCAGAACGAGTAGATTCTTCTTTTCTTTCTTCTTTCTTCTCCCCGCCACCACATCCGACCACCCAGGCGAGTCAGAAACCGCTGACGTTTGCGCGGGGTCAGCGCTTATAGCATCAACAACATTTCCCATACTACTAGTGACTCCTTGCATCCCCATCTTCACTACTTTCAATTGAGTTGAAAGTTCTTGAGTTATACCGTCTAGTCCTTGGGTCATCTTATCATTTAATTCACTCCTGATGTTTTTTAGTTCAGCGCTCATTACATCAAAACCTTGGGTCATCGTTTCTTTGAATTCAATCAATTCTTTCATCATTTCTTTCTTCATGTTCTCCATTTCCTTCTTAAATGAAGTTAACAGTCCAAGCTTTGTCTTACATGGATCACAGACATAGTTTATGTGCGCTATGTTTTCAGCCTTTATGCCAATCAAGTGTTCACATTTGATATGGGCCCAGTTTTTGCAAGTTGAGCATCCAATCCACTTTAACTTCTCTCTCTCCCCTTCAGTTTTCTCGCATTTATAACACTTTACGTCAGGAGCCATCCCAATGGCAAATAAAGGTTTCGATAGAACAGTCTTTGTAACATGAGAGGCAGAGCTCAGGCAGAGCTCAGGCGGCACACGTCTACTCTGCTCCGCGCTACAATACTGTCTGGAACATCACTAATAGAACGTCGCACCGAAATCATGCCCCTGTGAATCACTCCGTCTTTTAAGTGTATATATGTTAATCAAAAGATTAAAATCAAATGAAGCAATAAGGAGGAGCTGTGCGAGGAAGAGTGAAAATAAACTGCAAGTTAATTTGATTAGAGTATGATATATAAGTGCCATCCTCAGCTCCAGGTAACATAAAGGGTGGTGTTTTTTGTTTATTAATCATAGGAGAGATTATATACTGTACTGCCAAAATGAAAATGCTTGAGAAGTTTAAGGAGAATATATGCTTCATTGTTTGTATTTGTGTGTAAACTGAACCTGCCAAAATACTTGAGCAGTTTAAGGAGAAACTAAATGCTTTATTGTTATTATTCATATGCAAACTGAAACTGCCAAACAATGCCTTAGCCGTTTTAGGAGAGAATGCAAACGTTATTATTTTTGGTCATGCAGTATACCGGTACATCTTATGTTTTTTGTAATACTGTATAGTACAACCATGACTTCATTCAGAGTACTGTACAAGCATACTACAGTATATTAGTTTTGTGAGCATAGTGGAATGGGTGTTTGCAGGTTTGTGTGTGATTGGGTATTTGGTGATTTGGGTCCATGGGCTAGATATCAAGATTTTATGAATGCAGTCGTCACTCCTAAAAAAAAATAAAAAATCCTATATGGAAATATGGCCGTTGAGCTTGAATTATGCACGGCTACTAGATGACATTATATACTAATTAACAAAGGTAATTAACTCTAACATTGTATGTACATGTATGTATATGCTCTGGCACTAACCCCCCTTTTTTTTTTTTTTTTTTTTTTTTTTTTTAAATGTTACCGACTCAAGACAGAGCCCGAATAGGGATATCACAACATATCAGAAACACAAAGCAAAACTAAACATAAACTCACACACATTTAGGTAGTCCAGGAGAAATACCCAGAGACCCAGGACCATTTGGGGTCCCTAGCAAAAGATTCCCAGGTCCCAGATCCCTAACATTACAACAATATAATTATTTACACATAGATTGTAATGGTAATTAATGGCCCTCTCAGATTGTACTGATTTTCACTATGGCCCATGGACTAAAAGAGTTGATTGTGTGTACATTCTTTTTTGTTAGATATATGGAAAATGTATATAATGGCTCCTCAAATGGTGCCATTAAAAAAAAAAAAAAAAATCTAGTATCAAATGAAATGCCATATGATACTTTTTTACAGCCCAAACTTAGATTACTATTTTGTTTTATGTGTCTTTTTGCTTGACTGAAATGTTTCAGTATAATAAATAAGCTAAAGTCCCTTTTCTTTTCACATGTTAAATTTAATATTAAAAAATATGTATGCATATAGGCTACAGTATGTATGTACCGTATGTAAATACTCTGGCACTTCCCCATTTTTTTTTTTTTTTTTTTTATGAGGGTGGCCGACTCAAGACAGAGCCCGAACAGGGACATTACAACACATCAGAAAACAAAACAAAACTCAAAATCACACACATCTAGGTCGTCCAGGAGAAATATCCAGAGACCCAGGCCCATTTGGAGTCCCCAGCAAAAGATTCCCAGTTCCCAGATCCCCCGGAGAAGCGCCAATTTCCACAGGCAGACCCGCAGCGAAGCTTTGCCACCACAAGCCCGCCCACCATGCTTTCAGGTGCACCCTTCATTACCACCGGCTCCCTGGGCCAGGCGCCTGACGGACTTTTATCTAGTCTAACTGGCGCATGACCCTCTCTCCCAAACGACCGCGTTTACATTCATCTATTCACAAGCATTCTCCATTCATTCCTGTTTATTACCACTTCCTTTGCCCGATCTATAGTCATTCCTCTATCATCCAAAGCTTGTCTTACACAGTCTCTCCATCTCAATGGGGGTCTTCCTACCCCATTATCTCCCCTTGTATCTGACTTGCATATTCTCTTAGTAAACCTTTCAATCTTTCATCTTCCATTCGTTCAAAATGATCATACCAGCTCAGCACCCTTCTGTCCACTCTGGCCGACAAATGTTCCTGCTGCCCCACCCTCCTACGTATCTCTTCATTCCTCAATCTGTCTCTACGAGTCACTCCACACATACTCCATCTACAGCTCATCTACATTCTGCATTCAACTAATTTATATATTTACTGACCTGAGGTAAAATTCCAATATTAGTTCTTCAATTATGTAAACCATATTAAAAGTGACTGAATTTCCAAGTAAGTTTTTTCAGTATGGATTCTCACTGAATTATGAATTGGCATACTTGTGTGATCACCTCTATCCCTTTTACCCATTTATTTTATAAACACATTTCTGCTCAATCGACTTCACATTATGCTGTATATAGGGTTATTTTTTGCAGATTGTAAACTTATTCTAGAAAATATAATTGACATTGAATTATTGTGTATTATCAAGATAGCAGTATGTCTTATTGGTTGTTACCTCTTATTGGTACTTATCCCATTCAAGTTTAATTATGATAATCAAGTTTAATTTTAAAGTTAGTTGACTCGATAGCACTATCGTTAGTGAGTGCTATATTTATTTTGTACTATTGTTAATATCTTGTCAAATTGCAAATGTGCTTTAACCCCTCCCGCCCGGGCAGCATTTTAAAATGACACCACATCAATAGGGCAAGAACCCGGGTGTCCTTTTAAAATCCGTAAGCTTGAAAGCCTATTAAGCGTGGTTTGAAAGCTGTACGCCGAAACGTTTGTAAACAAAGCCGGTCGGAGCGACACGCAGCTTCAAAAACAAGAAGAATTCGGAGGTTTGTTGATGTCTGCTAGAACTAGAATTAGTGTCTGTAAGTGTCCCATATTGATAAAACCGCATCAAAACTCTATCCACGGAAATTGTCATCACAACTGAACCAAAGATATGTGATGTACAACTAGTATCTTGTGGCATTGATATGAATATCCAAAGTTCAGGACTTCGATTTTTACACCTCCCCGTGGCGTAACAGATAGCGCGTCTGGCTCACAACCAGAAGGTCCCGAGTTCGAGACCCGGGCGGGGAAGAGACATTTGGGCAAGTCTCCTAACGGTGTAGCCTCTGTTCACCTAGCAGTATAAATAGGAACCTGGTATAAGTGGACGAAGTTGTGACGTCCCATCTGGGGTTGGTGATCGGTTACAAGGTGAGATGGGTATCGTACTGGTCAACCTAAGCTACTGGTCAACCTAAGCCTTCGGGTGAGACTGGTACCGTAGTGAGAATGGTACCGTACAGATTAACCCTAAGCCTTCGTTTCCAGATGTCGCCAATTGGCTAAAATACAGACTACACACACATCCACAGCCATTCCAACGATACATAAACACTTAACATGCATTTCACGCAATACATTCCCAGTTAAGGAGGCGCAATAATAATGAGCTTAGCTCGCATTGCGTGGATTCCCCTTGACGAACAAGCAAGTGAAAAGTGAAAAGTGACCTAGAGAGCTCTACTCAATGCTAGTTTACAGATACAAGACAGGGCTACGTTTTGAGATGTATGTGAATTCTCTATCAGTTAAAATAACAAAGATACCGCTAGGCCTATTACAACATTTTTCGGCCAGATCACCCGGATCTGAGTGCTGTCCTTTAGAAGGCGAGCCCAGGGAGGAAGGGTTAATATAAAATTTTAACATAAATTTTAGTTTCTTTATTTATACAGAATTTATTAAAATTTACCAGAACGTCCTGAACTTCCCAAATTGACTAATTCCTTGAATTTGACGATAGTGCGTTGTTATATGTACGATTGGTTTGCTTGGGAAACAGATTAACTTGCTCATGTAGTGATGTACACCCTATATGGTGGATTGTGTTCTTTTAATTAAATTTGTTATTTGATAAAAGTGTTATATAGAGTTAAAAATGTGAACACATGGCCAAAAATACTGTAATAATTTTATTTATAACCATTTCCAGGCTGCTTTAACTTCAAATTATCATCTATTTCAAGCTCTATTTACTTCAGAGGGATTAAATTGATACAATTATGTGAAAAATAGTGATTGGAACCATTTTGGTTAACTGAAGCTTTTGGATATTTGAATTTTGAGTAAACGGGGTGTTACTGTACAGTACTGCAAAACTTCATATTTAGTTAAAATAAAAATAGTTTTATACTGTATTAAATCTTGAAACATTCAATACAGTACCGGTACATTATATTACTACAAACTATTTCTTGTATATGGAATGTGCAATATCATTTGTACTGTATATCTCGCCATACTAGCCAGACTCAGTAATTTAAAAGATATTGAACCAGAAATGTTATCTTGTAAACTGTGACATACAGTACATATGTTATGATGTAAGGAAAATAATTGTGAAGCTTATCAATAAATATACTAATATGAATATTATGTAGCCAGTTTCTGTATCCATTACATTCATTGCAACTGTTGGCATTCAGAATTACTGCTTACACTTAAAGTCTGCCATTATTCCTATTTCCAGAAAATTCCTGTGCTTGGTATGCTTCCAGCCAGGGCCCCACTGGGGTAAATAAAATAGCAAAACAGTGGTGGAACTGCCATCCGGGTGAGGGGCTGCTCTGGGTCTGCTCCTTCAGTGTTCATGGTTATAATCCACTTAGTGGAAATGGCACTCTGGAGTGGGTCAGTCGGGGCATGTCTGGGAGCCTGGAGGCAGTTTCTGCCATGGCCATCCCTTTTGGGGTGCTTCCTCTGGAAGCGAGGCGTCAGATTTGATGATGATGATGATGATGATATAAAATGTCTCCCAAGCTACAGTACCTTGTCCAGAACGACATACTTATACTGTACTGTGTTGCTGGACACATAATACTCCTTCCAGTACCAGTACAGCATCAGATTATTTAAAACTCTGATATGGAGGAGGCTATTATTATAAAGAAATATAGCTTGGTAATGATGTTTAGTTGCCTAATGGTTTTATATTTGTGAAGTAAGGTCAGTAGAGTGTAAATAAACAGTTTTTTGGCTTTGTTTTGGTTTACATGTTTACGTCACTATACTCTATTTATTTCCAGCTGATGGTAAATTGAATCCCTTTGTAGCTGATTGCTCGATAATTAATGGAAATATATGAAACTACTATGGCTGTGTGTCGTATTAATGCCAAGTTTTCATAATTAACATCATATTTTGCTACAAAATCTACCTTATAGCTGAGTAACAAAGATAGAAACATGATAATTTACCCTCCGCTGGAAAAAAATAGACTATAGGTGGGCCTACCTCCGTGTAATGATTGTGCGATAGCTATCTGATCACAATCGGATATATAATCATGATTAGTCAAAATAGAACTCATCATATTCAGGAAAACTATCACTGAACACAACCTTGGTCGACTAGAAAATAGGCTTATAAATTGCCTTAAACCTCTCCAAGTAGCCTACAACAGTAATTTCTTTGTATAAAAAGAAGTTTGGCCAAATATTTCTCATAATTTTCCCTCTAGCCCAGATACTCATAGAACATAAGAATACACTTCATAGCAGGTGAGTGATAAAAATGTACTGTACTGTACATTCAGAAGCCGGTCACAAGACATGGTTAACTTACCATCAACAAAATATAACAGTGGTACTGTGGTAGGGTTTATTGGATCGTTGGTTACTTTGTATTTCCTAATCCTAAAGTCGATCTTTGTTGCTGTTCACATTCTACAATAACCAAGAAATAGTCCGTCCAGTTAAATAATCCGACATGTATGGGGGAGAGGAATACATAGAATCAAAATCCTGTTGCAGAGCGCAGGTATTTGACTACAGTACTGTACTGATTCTGAAAGGTTTTAGGCTATCATGATGGGTTGGGCTGTTCTGTGACTCACTTTTTGTTACATTAGGCCTAGGCTAAATTAGATTAGGCCTATTAGCCAATTTAGCCTAGGCCTTAAGGCCTAATTTCGCATTTCCTTTCCAACTTCTAGGCTAAGCAAAAAGGAATTGAAAATGTTCACTTTTAACGTCACTAGCCTAGGGTAAAACACCCTAGAATTCTAGCCTAGCCTACCATTGTTGGTGCATAGCCTAGCCTAGGCTAGCGTGGAGGTTAACCTAGGCCTATTACCTATGGTAAATTTCTATAATTGCAGCTAGGCTATAGCCTACGAGCTAAAAAAAATATTATTGTATTTAACAGGAAGGTACAAGTTAGTACAACGAGGTAAGTTATGTGGAATAGGCTAGGTGGCAAAATGCGGAAATGGATTATAGGCTAAGGGCATTCCGCCCCCCTCTGACAAAAGTCTATCAATCTAGATGTGACACGGATTTAAAACATAAGAAAACATAAGAAAAAAAACATAAGAAAATGGGAGTCTGCAGAAAGCCGATTGGCCTAAGCAAGGCAGATCCCTGTCCCACACAACCCCAATTCAATTACAAAGCCCAATTATAGGCTTCACACTCTAATACCCTGAGGATCATCTTACCAAAACGGTTAGAGATTAACGCAGGATTATGGAGGTCTGCAGAGCGCTGATTGGCCCAACCCGGCTGATCCCCCTTCACACCCAACCCTTCTCGTCCATATGCTTATCTAATTTTATCTTAAAGCTCCCTACAGTTTTAGATCCCACTATAGCACTTGGTAGTCCATTCCACCCATCTACAACTCTGTTACCAAACCAATACTTGCCTATATCTTTTCTGAAACGAAATTTATCTAATTTGAAACCATTGGTACGAGTTCTTTCGCTATCACTGAGCTTTAGTACATTTGCCATGTCCCCTTTGTTAATCCCACTAACCCACTTGAACACCTCTATCATATCCCCTCTAACTCTGCGTCTCTCTAACGAATGTAAACCTAATTTCTTCAACCTTTCTTCATACGAAAGATTTCTAATATTATGGATCATTTTTGTCATTCTACGCTGTACTCTCTCCAATGAATCTATGTCCATTCTGTAATAAGGACACCAAAAATGGACAGCATAATCCATGTGGGGTCTCACTAATGACAAGTAAAGTTTTAAGATAACATCAGCAGTTCTGTTACTCACACTCCTAGAGATGAACCCGAGAATCCTGTTTGCCTTATTACGAACGCTTATACACTGTTTTCTAGGCTTCAAATCATTGCTAACAAACACACCTAGATCTTTCTCGCAGTCTGAATTTTCTAATTCTAAATTAGCTAGTTTATATTTAAAATTTGTTTGCATCTTCCCTATCTTTAATACCTTGCATTTGTCAATGTTAAACTTCATCTGCCAATTTACTGACCATTCATGTAAGGTATCTAGATCCCTTTGGAGGCACTCTATATCGCTATCTGAATCAATTGATCTCCCTATTTTAGTATCGTCTTTCGTCATTTACAATGTTTCAGAGAGACATTAGCCTAACCTAACAACCTTACCTAACCTAACCTAGTATTATGGATGGGGGCTGCCGCCCCCCGCGCTGGTTGGGTAAAACGGTAGAAATCCAGTTGGGGTGGAGTGAATAACCGTAGATTTTCGTAAGGGGGTAAGACGGGGGCAGAAATAATCGGAATGCCCTTAGGCTATAATCCATTTCCGCATATTGCCACCTTTACCACATCACTTACCTCGTCGTACCTTCCTGTTAAATACAATAATAATTTGTTTAGCTCGTATAGGTGCAATTATAGAATAATACCTTACCTATTTAGTATTATTATATCCCACAGCAATGAAATTAAAAAATCAACATGAACGTGATCTCGAGTGTGCGAGTAGGCTAATGTAAACAAAGCTGGCGATAGGGCCTACGCCCAAATATTACATCCTTACCAAAATGTTCTCAGTAGGCCTATAACTAAATAAGTTGGTCACCAATTATTTTGCAATATTTGAAAACAATTATGGATTTTATGTGCTCTAAACATCCTATGAAAATGTGTTTTAAGCCTCGGCCAAACCTAATAAAAATATAAGGTACTAAAATGGAAATTTTTCATAACATGGTTGTCAATACCTTCCTATAGACGGCACCAATTCGTACACATGCCATTTTCACCTGTCTCCCGCTGTTGCTGGCATGCAAGGGCTAGTTAAGCCTAGTTTAGTAGGCCACGTACAGTGACGTACTGGGTACTATGAATCCGCTGTTGCTGGCATGCAAGGGCTAGTTTAGTATCCCACGTACTGGGTACTATGAATCCGCTGGCGCTGTTGCTGGCATGCAAGGGCTAGTTTAGTATCCCATGTACTGGGTCTAGGTTAGGTTAGGTTGGGTTGTTTGGTTAGGTTAATAGGCCTATACTAGGTCTCAGAAACAAGATTAGACTATTAGGCACCGGTAAGGGTTCGTGTTGTATCCCACGTAGGCCTACTAGGTACTACGGACACATTGTAGGCGTTAGGTGTGGATTAGGCGAACAAGAGAGCACTACAAAACGACACCAACTACAAAAGTGGACAGCAAGAAATTACCGCCAAGGACACAGTGAAGGACTTGGGAGTAAATATGAGCAGTGACGCCACTTTTTCCCAGCATATTACCAAAGCCACAACAACAGCAAAACAAATAGCAGGCTGGATCCTGAGAACCTTCCACACAAGAAATGAGAGGTGTATGTTAACACTGTGGAAGTCACTGGTCCTACCACGACTGGAGTACTGCTCTCAACTCTGGTCTCCCCAAAAAGTAGGAGAAATAACAGAAATTGAAGCCACCCAAAGGACATTCACCAGTAAAATCCATGGGTTTCAACACTTTAACTACTGGGAGAGACTCAAGGAGCTGCAGCTGTACTCACTTCAAAGACGTAGGGAGAGATACATCATCATCTACGTCTGGAAGATTTTGGAAAAAAAGGTACCAAATCCAAACATCCAAGAGAGAGAAATTGCAGAGGAAGACAACTCAATTTTTCTAGCCCTCACAGAAACACACCTGAACGAAAACATTTTGGATGCAGAGATCAATATCCATAATTTCACTCTATTCAGAGCCGACAGAGAGGACAGAAGCCACGGAGGAGTAGCACTCTACCTAAGGGAGGATATGGCTGCAAATACCGAAACTTTAGTTGCATTCTCAAACGGCACAACAGAGCTACTAGCAGTACACATAAGACAAACCGACATGCTCATCATAATTTTGTATCGACCTCCAAACACCACAGGGGAAATTTTCAAGGAGGTCACAGAGAAAATACAATCACTCCTACAAAATCTTCCAACTCCCGCTACAGATGTCATCATCACAGGAGACTTCAACCTGCCCATCATCAATTGGGCAACCATGAAAATAGATGGAGGAACCAGGGAGGAAAAACAGCAAGCCAAGGAGCTAATGACTATCATGGACACTGCATACATGAAGCAATACATCGAGGAACCTACAAGAGGCAACAACACACTAGACTTACTATTTACTTACTACTTACTACTTACTACTTACATCAGGTCCTGATGTGGCGGCGTCTACGCCGTGGGGCCACCTCCCGAGGCTGCCAACCGCGGATGGCTGCCGACCCTCCACAGCCGAAGACAAAATCAACGACCAGTGGAGGAAAACCGGATGCCGGCCGCGGGGAGCAGTTTCGGGAGCCAAACCGTCACAACCATCCCCTGCCCCCTCCCTGGGGGCACGGGTCCTTGGAGCGGCTTCGGTCGCGCCGGGAATTTCCACACCTCTCACACCACACACACACATCACACAGTTTTTCCTACACCGAGAAATGACTCTCCGGCTGTCATTTCTCGAAGACTTCTTCTAGCCGGAGACATTGAGAGCAACCCAGGACCCACGTTCACATACATATGTCCAACTTGCTCAAAACCCATCACTTCGAGTCGCCATACTAAGGGTTCAGTTCTCTGCAATTCATTGGGAACTGGACCCACTTCACCTGCACAACACTTGCCTCCAAGAAACACTACACAAACACCTGGACCTGTTCCTCATGCCCCTCCCTCTCCCAGTCAAATCCCTCGCCTAAAACCCGTACACCTCCTCCCCAACCCACCTAACCTTCCCATATCATCCACTCCCCCGCCTAAAACCAGTCCACCTCTGCTCGCTAACCCGCCTAACCTTTCCATATCATCCCCATCCTCAACTCAACACACCACACCCCATCCTAATCCATTCCAACCCCCATCTCCTGCTCCCCAATCCCCACCCCCACCTCACCCATCCCAACCCCCAGCCCCTCCCTCACCCCCACCCCCCCCATCACCCCCACCCCCACCCCATCCTCGTGCAGCAGCACCCAACATACATCGTGCACATAACATTAACATTCTTCAACTGAACATAGATGGCATCAACACAAAGAAACACGAACTCTCACACTTCATCAAACAACACAACATACACATTGCCATCTTACAAGAAACAAAACTCCGCACAACACAAAAAAACACCCACATTTCATAATTTCACCACCATCAGACAAGACCGGGCTGTCGGCGGGGGCGGTGGACTCATCACCCTGGTACACAAAGAAATATCATACATAGTAACCAGTGTACAAACCAAATCACTCCTCCCCCCAAATGATAACACAACAGAAATACAGTCAATTAAAATACGCACTGGCACCAACTCCAACATAACCATCATAAACACATACATCCCTCCCCAAACATTCCCTACAGTACCAAATGAATACAGACCACACTTACAACACATCACAAACACCCCACACACCCCACACATCATCCTGGGTGGTGACTTCAACGCCAAGACGTCGGCCTGGTTTGTCGACAACCCCGACACAGACAGAGGGCTGGTACTACAAAACCAAACCGATAACCTCATCATCCTTAACGACATCCATCAACATACCCATATTCCTCACCAAGCCCTCTATAACCCATCATCTCCAGACATCACCTTTTGCTCCCCAGAACTCGCCCCCACAACATCCTGGAGGGTGGTCAGAACCTTAGGCTCTGACCACCTCCCGATCATTATCACCACCAAAACCAGACTCACCCCAGCTAGCCACAAACACACATACACCAATTATAAAAGAGCTAACTGGGAAGCATTCACAAATGAGACAGAACAACACTTCACAACTCTAAACAGTACACCCATCACTAACATCAACAATGCTGTACACATACTCAATAAAACTATCCAAAACGCTGACAAGAAACACATTCCAAGAGGTAACAGAAAAAGACACAACCCCAACTTCACACCAGAAATTCAAAACCTCATCAGACAACGCGACATACTGAAACACTCCCCAGCACCCCACACACAAGACATCACACAACAAATTCAAGCACTCAACACCCAAACTAACAACAAAATACAAGAACAACAAAAACTAAATTGGAATAACTTCCTACAAACACTTGATCACAAAACAAACCCCAAAAAACTATACAAAACACTAAACAGCATCACACTTTCCAACAGCAACACAACACAATCACATGCTGCAATCACAACAACAGACTCTACTCCTTCATGTAAACAACAAGCAAACACTCTCATCAATCACTTTTCACATGTCAGCCACCTAAAACCTCACAAAGACGACCGACGTGTCATCCGACGTAAGAGACAATTCCCCACAGACCCTGACTATACACCCTTCACCAATCACCAGACAAAGCATATCATCAACAATCTCAAGCACTCACCCGCCTGTGGCCTAGACAACATAAGCAACATACACCTCAGACACCTGGGACCACAAGGCATACAAGCACTCACTAACATATCAAACTACAGCTATTCACACAACACAATACCAGACATTTGGAAGCATGGTATCATCATCACTTTCCCCAAACCCAACAAAGACCCCACGCTACCCTCCTCGCACCGCCCCATCACACTCCTTTGCTCCCCCTCCAAAGTCATGGAACGCCTAGTATTACAACTAATTACACCTGACCTACCCCTAGCTCCAACACAACATGGCTTTAGGCCACTGCACTCCACAAACACTCTTCTCACAGACCTTACACAAAGAGCTTTCGACGGCATCAATTCAGCTAGACCACCACACAGATCACTATTAGCCACACTCGACATTAGTAAAGCCTTCGATGCCATCCCCCGCCACAACCTAACAAACAAAATCTACAACACAAACATGCACAACAACACAAAACGGTGGCTGGCCAACTTCCTAGCAGGCAGATGTGCACACGTATCTTTTGCCGGTCAGTCATCTAAAATCAGAAACTTTCCAAACGGAGTCCCACAAGGATCCGTCCTATCGCCCGCACTCTTCAATCTGTACATGCACGATATAACTACACCCAATACGCCCCAAATAAACTTAGCCTCCTATGCAGATGACATAACACTCACATGCACACACCATGACCCAAAAAGAGCAACAGATCTCCTTCAACCCTATCTCAACACACTACATGGCTGGTGCACTACAAACAGACTTAATCTAGCCCCAGCCAAATCCACCGCAACCCTGCTCACAAGTTGGACAGGAGAACACGAATACATCCCTCAACTCACCATAAACAACACACCCCTAACACATACACACACACCCAAAATCCTAGGAGTAACATATGATACTCATATGACATTCAAACAGCACACCACAAACATTAAAAAGAAACTGACACCCAGACTTAACGCCCTCAGGTCACTTGCTCACACAAAATTTGGACACAACAAAGAAACTACCACCACAGTATATAAACAATACATAAGATCAGTGATGGAATACGCAAGCCCAGCCTGGGCTTCTAACCTAGCTGAAACACATCATAAGACCTTACAGACTATTCAAAACAAAGCCCTGAAGATCATTACAGGCTGCACAGCTACTGCACCCACAGATCACCTACATCAAGAAACCAAAATCCTCAAAGTCAAAGACCATCTGGACATGAGAGGCACTCAATTCCTGGCAGCAGCCTCCACGAACCAAGACCACCCACTAAACTACATGGCAACACACCCACAGACACCAAGAAATATCAAAACAACACCCAGCACACGGTATCACACACAATTATTGTCCTCTCTCCCTCCCTGCCCACCCCGAACCAACTTCCAGAAGCACATCCATACTCATATCTCTCACCGATCCATCCACTCACTCACAGACAACACACAGCTGCATGCACGACCTCCCGAAATCCATCCTTCCGAATCCTCCCTTCCTCGCGAGGACAGAGTCCACCTGGCCAGGCTGAGATGCGGACACCATCCAGCTCTCCTGAGCTATCAGAAGAGACTGGATGACTCCGTTGTCGACGCCTGCCCGGGATGTAACACAGCACCCCATACCATTAAACACATCATAGAAGACTGCATTTCACACAACCACTTACGCCAACAACACAATCTACACTCAATGAGAGCTCTGTGGGAAAGCCCGATCGTGGCCATGGCCTTTCTCAGGGACTCGGGGCTGTTCGGCCAGGCAGCTTAGGGAACAACAACAACAACAACAACAACTATTTGGAAACAACTTCGACCTGGTACACTCGTACGAAACTGTAAAAACTATAATGTCCGACCACAGCCTCATCAAAGTTAGAACCCCCACACCAACCGCCACACCACCAAGAAGATGTCAACAGGAATCAAGCCAAATACCCTGCACCTCTCTGAAAGATCTCAACTTCTACAGCAAAGATATAGACTGGGACAGACTGAGAGCAGAACTGGCAGGAACTGATTGGAGGGCACTATTCGAAGATAAAAACGTCGACGAAACTCTCAGTATCCTCCAGCAACAATGCCTGGAGACCTGTAAAAACACCATACCACCCAAATCAAGCAGGAAGCAGATCAAGCAGATTCCCAGAGATAGAAAAATACTAATGAAGAAAAGGACGTACTTGAGAGCCAAGCAAAGGAAGACCAGCTATGCGCACAATATCACCAAACTACAAGAAGAGCTTGATGAAGTGGAACGTAAACTCATCCAGTCACACCAAGAGCAAAGAACACGCGAAGAACTACAAGCAGTTGCAAACATACGAGTAAATAGCAAATTCTTCTATGCATATGCAAAAAGGAGACTCAGGAACACCACAACAATAGGACCACTTGCAAAACCTACGGGCGAACTTGAGAGTGACCCAACCGAAATGGCCAAGATACTCAAACAGCAGTATGAAAGTGTCTTCAGCCCGCCAAATGAAGACAAGAAAATCGAGAATGCAACGACTTTCTTTGGCAACGCTCCAGAGACACCACATCAACTCTCCTCGGTAACAGTATCAACAGAGGACATAATAGCAGCCATCGACAAGATTGGACCAAACTCTGCAGCAGGACCAGACGGCTTTCATGCCCAACTGCTAAAAAACTGCAAACATCAGCTAGCCCTGCCTCTAAAACTGCTGTGGAGCAAGTCCCTCCAAACTGGATATGTACCACAATCCCTAAAAGAAGGCAATGTCACACCAATACACAAAGGGGGTAGTAAAGGCATAGCCAAAAATTACAGACCAGTGGTGCTGACGTCACACCTTATTAAAATCATAGAAAGAACAATAAGAGCTAAGATGGTCAGCTTCCTGGAAGATAATGAGGCGTTCAACGAGGGGCAACATGGCTTTAGAAAAGGCCGCTCCTGCCTCTCACAACTACTATCACACTACGACAAAATCCTACAGGATATTCAAGACGGAGAAAATGTAGACGTCATATATCTAGATTTCGCCAAAGCTTTTGACAAGGTGGACCATGGGATCCTTCTACATAAACTCAAATCACTGGGAATAGGGGGAGACCTTGGAAGATGGCTCCATAGCTTCATCACCAACAGAAAACAAAGAGTCACGGTTCAAGGAAGCCTATCAGAAGCAGGTGGGGTCATCAGCGGAGTACCACAAGGATCAGTACTGGGACCTCTCCTATTCCTCATCATGATAGGAGACATCGACAGGGACCTGGAACACTCAACAGCCACATCGTTTGCAGACGACACCAGACTCATGAAGAAAATCACCTCACAACATGATGCTCAGCTACTACAACAAGACTTGGACAAAATCCTGAAGTGGGCAGAAGAAAACAACATGGCCCTAAACGGAGACAAGTTCGAGCTTCTAAGGTACGGGAACAAGAGAGCACTACAAAACGACACCAACTACAAAAGCGGACAGCAAGAAATTACCGCCAAGGACACAGTGAAGGACTTGGGAGTAAATATGAGCAGTGACGCCACTTTTTCCCAGCATATTACCAAAGCCACAACAACAGCAAAACAAATAGCAGGCTGGATCCTGAGAACCTTCCACACAAGAAATGAGAGGTGTATGCTAACATTGTGGAAGTCACTGGTCCTACCACGACTGGAGTACTGCTCCCAGCTCTGGTCTCCCCAAAAAGTAGGA
Organism: Paralithodes platypus; assembly: GCA_032716605.1. NCBI lineage: Eukaryota > Metazoa > Arthropoda > Malacostraca > Decapoda > Lithodidae > Paralithodes > Paralithodes platypus. The sequence continues at coordinate 64,638,531 of CM064509.1, forward strand.
GAAATAACAGAAATTGAAGCCACCCAGAGGACATTCACCAGTAAAATCCATGGGTTTCAACACTTTAACTACTGGGAGAGACTTAAGGAGCTGCAGCTGTACTCACTTCAAAGACGTAGGGAGAGATACATCATCATCTACGTCTGGAAGATTTTGGAAAAAAAGGTACCAAACCCAAACATCCAAGAGACTCAGCACCAAAGGCGAGGGAGGCTGTGCTATGTGAGGACTACGCCGGGATCAACACAAAAAATCAAATCCCTGATCCATCACAGCTTTACATACAATGGAACCAGACTGTTCAACTGTATACCAGCCCCTCTCAGGAACATAACCGGGGTGTCTCCAGACACCTTCAAGAAACACTTGGACATGTGGCTGGCCAAAATACCGGACCGGCCACCAACACCAGGATACCCCAGCACCAACTCCAACCGACTTCTGGAATGGAGAGTGGAAGAAAGGGAGCTGCCTGGTCGCAGTGGAGCCCCAGCTCAACTGTGTCACTAACGGACGGAATACAACTAAGTGTAACTAAGTGTAAGTGTAAGAGACTCAACACCAAAGGCGAGGGAGGCTGTGCTATGTGAGGACTACGCCGGGATCAACACAAAAAATCAAATCCCTGATCCATCACAGCTTTACATACAATGGAACCAGACTGTTCAACTGTATACCAGCCCCTCTCAGGAACATGACCGGGGTGTCTCCAGACACCTTCAAGAAACACTTGGACATGTGGCTGGCCAAAATACCGGACCGGCCACCAACACCAGGATACCCCAGCACCAACTCCAACCGACTTCTGGAATGGAGAGTGGAAGAAAGGGAGCTGCCTGGTCGCAGTGGAGCCCCAGCTCAACTGTGTCACTAACGGACGGAATACAACAAAGTGTGTAAAGTGTAAGGCTTGTATCCAATGTACTAGGTCTATGTTACTGGATATTATGATTTAAATAAGAGCTACGTTTTCGATAAATCTGGGGTTATACTGATGTTTTGGACCGACAGTTAGCCCATCGATCTTTTTAGGCCTAATAGGTCCGGTAGAGCATATACATCATTGCTATATAGGCTATGTCATTAAGAGCTGAAATGTATTATAAGGGAGAAAAAAACAAAAATGCTAAAATACATATAGCCTATACTGTAAAACAATAAGTTTTTCAGCCAGTACCCAACCAGCGGGGGTGTGGGGGTGGCAGCCCCCACCCATATAATGTACTAGGTTAGGTTAGGTTAGGTTGTTAAGTTAGGCTAATAGGCCTAGCACATAAACAAATATATAAAAAAAAAAGTAACCCAACGAGCGGGGGTGTGGGGGCAGCAGCCCCCACCCATATACTAGGTTAGGTTAGGTAAGGTTGTTAGGTTAGGCTTAGGCTTAGGTTAGGTCTTCCCAAAGTTGACTATTTTTATAACATTCGAGATATTAGGCTAGGCCTACCCACTCCACCCCGTGAAATTCGAGCCAGCTTTCGTCAAAAGTTGGCTCGGGTATTCACAAAATTGGGTTTTATGGGTTTGCAATTTGGGAAAACCCGAGCCAAGTTTTGATACAGAAACGCTATATTATTGTATTTTTACGCTTTTAACCCCTCATTTTCCCTGAACTTCATAGCCCTCCCCACTAGTGGGGGGCGTGTTTTTAAATTGTTGGATAATGGGTAAATACTCATTTCAGCTTCTCTTCAGTATAAAACAACACTAGGCTATATCTGAAGGAAAAATTTAAAAAAACAAAATAAAACTTACTGAAATTGCTGTCGGTCCAAAAAGTCAGGTTTACCAAATCTGGTTATATGGCTTTGCAATTAGGGAAATCATGAGCCCATTGCCGACATTTCGTTAGTCTTTTTCGATTCTCAAAATCCGATCCAAGTTTTGCCAAAAATTGGCTCTGGTTTTCCAAAATTATGCTTTCTGGGGTTTGAAATTTAGGGAAACATGAGCCAAAATTCTAAATTAGGTTACTTTAATTTGTTTACTCTTAAAACTCGCAAAATCCGAGCCAAGTTTTGCCAAAACTTGGCTCGGGTTTTCCAAAATTAGGGTTTTATGGCTTTGCAATTTCGGGAAACCTGAGCCAAATTTCTAAATGAGGTTACTGTAATTTTTTTGTCTACAAACTCACAAAATCCGAGCCAGCTTTGGCCAAAACTTGGCTCGGGTTTTCGAAATATTGGGTTTTAGGCCTTTGAAATACCTTAAACCCCGAGCCAAGTTTTGCTAAAATATGTTTTTAGCGCCGTTTTACGCATTTAACCCCTCATTTTCCCTGTACTTCATAGCCCTCCCCACTATCGGGCTTAAGATCGTTGTATAATGGGGAAAACGGTTTCGCCGAGGGTTGTAATTATTTCCAAACACTATATTGATGAAAACTTACAGGGAAAAATAAAAAAATCCATGGGAACATTTGTGACATAAAAATGGAGTGGGAAAATTTGTGACATAAAAATGGAGTTTTTCCGCTTTATGTTGTATGTCGGTAGTGGTACACCCGGTAACTACATCCATCCCTTCTTTTCTGATTTTTTTTTTTTTTTTTTTTTTTTTCAAAAGGAAAGGGTTACATAACTCACAGATACTCACAGATGATACCCAGGCAGGAGGCTTTTCAGCCTTTAACCCCTGCGTCCACTAATATACTAGGTTAGGTTAGGTTTTGGTTAGGTTAGGTTAAAGATATTGTTCAATGTTTCTTAGTAAATAGGCATCTGAAAACAGTTCCTCCCGCTACACAGCTTACACGCTTACCGCCGACATTTAGGGTGTAACGACAGGTCATTAGTGAACATGTTTTTGTTTATCCTCCATTAAGCAAATTATATATAAAAATACTGTATTAAAATGTAAAACTTGCAAACTAAACAAACCAAAATTGGGACAAGGACAATATAAAGTCAAATTAAATTATCAAAATCGCTATGTGGAAACAACGCTTACTAAAATGAAAATTATTAAATAAAAGAACACAATCGACCACATAGGGTGTACATTACTACATGAGCAAGTTAATCTGTTTCCCAATATATAGATGCTAATGTAATATATGTAATATAGATGCTAAAACCTCTTTATTTTGTGACAGGTGGGATGTTTGTGCGGCACATCATCTTGCCGCCTGTGTTGTCGGGGCTGTCCGAATGTGTCCGAGTCAACGTCGACGCGGGTGGTTTACATATTCTTCCTGGTTCTCACTGTGGCAGTCATGGCACTCATGATGTCTGCCAAGGTCCAGGGAGCAGTTATGGAAATGGTAAGTTGTGGGGGGCTATTTAATGCTATATAGCTGCATTTTATATATGTCTTCTGGCTTATATTTGATTACATTTAATTAGCTTTGGAAATACTTATAAGAATATAGATGGTGTAAACTGTCTCATTAATCCTTTTTCAGTCCTTCCTAAGCCATATATAAGAATCCAATGATAAAAGGAAGAAAGGTATCTTCATACTAAAATGGTTTTTGTTGTTGTTCCCTAAGCTGCCTGGCCAAACAGCCTTGAGTCCCAAAGGAAGGCCATGGCTATGGTCGGGCTTTCCCACAGGGCTCTCAAGGAGTGTAGATTATGTTGTTGGCGTAAGTGATTGTGTGAAATACAGTCTTCTACGATGTGTTTAATGATATGGGATGCTGTGTTACATCTCGGGCAGGTGTCATCGACGGAGTCATCCAGTCTCTTCTGATATCTCAGAAGAGCTGGATGGGAAGGATGTAGCCTAGTATCCAGGTGTATTGCCAGCTTTGTTTACGTTACTTGCACACTCGCAGTTTCGTTCCCATCTATTCTTACTTTTTTTTTACTGTTATTTGCCCCCTGCTGGCAATATGAATATACAATATATGATGATGACAGTAGTTAAATGGTTAACTCACATTAATTATAACTTTTCTATGATTGACAAGTTGAGTAGCCTATGATATATTTAGTTCTAGTTTGTTTGCTGGTATTTACATGTTCAATTTTAAATGTAATTTCAATTCACACTCGAAATGACTACTGTAATTCAAATTTGGTGTATGTATATAACCACCTAATTAAAATCTACCAAACTCTTATTTTACTCACTTCTATGCAGATCTGCCCTGTAAATCAATACAGGCTCTGCTTAACCCCTTCTGTACCAGCGACGTCCTATTAACTTTACTAGCAGGGTTACCTGGCGTTGCCCGGGTACTACCACCACTACTACTACCATAATCACCATCATCAATCACTACTACCACAATCATCACAATACTACTACAGTACTACCATAATCACCGGCCTCGACCTCCCTGTGCCTCATTAAACGGCGACCTCGATTTCGGCCGCTAAATGACCTCCGATTTTGGATCTGACCTCATCCGTACCCCCATTTTGGGGGGCTGCGAACAACTTTCGTTCCCTACACTACAGGTATTTCGATCGGAGGTCTCCTGCCCCAAACGGCCATTTTTTCATTTGTTTTTCAATTTCGACCTCCGATCGTGGCCTCGCCCCCTCTATGACCTGACCCAGGTCAATTGACACCCACATGCAAAGTTTCAGCTCCCCAGGTCCAAAACTGCGGCCGCCTATTAAGAACGCACAGACAAACAGACACACGAACTGATTTAATAATATAGATTCTGGCTACTATAAGACAATTTTATTCTGTTTAAAAAGGGCTTCCAGCAATTAACAGGCTTCGAACTGTCTCACTTAACTCTTTTTGCTACCACAGATCCTTCTTAACCCCTTCAGACATATATGACGCAGAGGTTGCCAGATTAGCAATAAGAAATAGAGTTCTCTCACTCTTATAATTACCTCTCCAAAATTAGTTTTCTGCCCACATCTAACTCAAAGACAACTGCAGAGGTTGAAGTAACTAAAATAAAGGTTTGTAAAAAACCCTGATGGTAATAAAGGCTTTAAAGTATCCCTAATAGGCTCAAAATTGCGTCATATGTCGGAGAGGGTTAAACTGCACAAAATTGTTTAAGTATAGCTGGAATTAAATACAAAAGATGTCACCGGTACATACAGTAAGGGGTTAAAGTGGCAGGCACAGGCAGTTTCCAGTATTTACGTTTTTAATTCTTTGACTTTGCTATTTATTGACTATATTAGTTGCAAATATGGGCATACAACTTAAACAGTGGCTCTGGAAAGGACCACTGTCCCATATTATCTAGAGATGGTAAAATGGTGTTAGGGGGGGCCCCCTACACCATTTTACCATCTCTAAGTGACTAAGGCTCACACATTCATTAATTTCTGTCATGTATGCACATACATAAGCCTTTTAAAGTAAAGTACTTATTTGTTTTGTGGATTTTAAGCAGATCCTCTGAAAGTATAAGTTCCTTGTCTGGTTAACTTCGAAGGTAGATTACTGCCTGGAGGTTGACCATGCGAGGTTTGCATATACAGTATGGCTGAGATAGTGTTTAATAGGTCAAAGAGTTAATAGTTTAATATAATAAATGTTATGTATGTACCGGTATGTACTGGTACTATGGTATTTATTCCCAAAAAGGGTGAAACGTAATACTAAACTATAACATAATGATTTAGTTTCCAGATGACAGTGTTGTGTGTGACTGGTTGGGTGCTGGTGAGAGGTGTGAGGCAGCCTTCGGGTACATGTCAGTGTATAGACTTGGATTTGGTATTACCTGTTACCACTTCCTCTTGATGCTTATTACATGTGGTAAGTATTTGTTTCTCTGAAGATTGGTTTCTTACTCATTCTGAATAACTTTGCAGAGTATCCCTGTTAGCTATCAAGAGTGCTGCCTTTTTGGTGATTAAGTCTCGCATGCGCATTTACAATATGTATCTTAAGCTTTTTATGAGAAATTACAAGATATTATTTGCTATGATTACTTCTCTGCTCCACTGCATGTCTGCCTGCTGAAACCGGAACTTCTCCGGGGGGACGGGGGAGTGCTGGAGTGCCCTTAGTGATCTCTGGTCTCAGGGTCTTCTGGGCGATCTAGATGTGTGTGAATTTGTGTGTGTGTGTGTGTTTTTTTTTTTTTTTTTTTTATCCCTGTTCGGGCTCTGTCTCGAGTCTGCCACCCCCAGCAAAATTGGGTTTGTGCTTGAATATATATATACAGTATATATATAGATAGATAGATAGACTTCTCTTAACTCCTTGCGACATATATGACGCGATAGGGTCATATGGAACTTATGACCAAAAACTCATATGACCCGATCGCGTCATATGGACTTATCTACATGCTTCTCCAATAAGTTTATGATGCGATTGAGCGTCATATGAGCTCAGTAAGTCCGGTAAGTTAGATGAAGATCTGTCGGTTGGTGGCAACCCCAGGTTCCTCCGACAATTCTAACGGCCAGCAGTGTGGTTTTGACAGTTGTGTGGTGCAGTGGTAATGATACCGGGCGCCCGCCTCCGTGGACTTACTGGAACATAATATGTCTGAAGGAGTTAATATAATTTATTGTAACTGATGTAAAGTAACCAGTGCTTTGTCAGCTAGATCGGCTTTTATAACTTATTCTGATTAGTAACTTAGTAAGTAGCAATAGTTATGGGTACTGTGGTTTAGTATATATTTTTTGTATTACTTTATTTAGTTACTCTCTTTTATTCTCAATGTTTTCATTGTAGCATGACATTCGTCAGATCCTGCTATCAACTGTTTAACCTAAGACATGTGCATGGGGGGTATGAGACACCACACGCCTGTGCGCACGTATTTGAGCTGTTCCCATCACTAACATCGTTATTTTACCATAAATAGCATTAATACTTATCCATATGCGCCTATTTTAGGTTGATTATAAATGTATTAACCTGTTACAGCAATAAAACAAGTGGAAACAGTGTTTGGATGGTCAAAATCGGCGATACAGGCCGGGAGTTACATAATGTATGGCTGAGGCAACCTCCCTCCCCTCCCCTTGTCTGGAGAGACACTGTTACGCAATAGTCTCTCTCTCGCTCTTTCCCACGCTTGGTAACAGTGATGTCAACGCCCTGCTACCAACTCGCTAATGTTAGCACGAAAATAGACCACAGAATAAGGGAATAACAGGGAAAATAGGTGATAACTGAAGGAGGGGAGGGAAGTGGGGAAGGAGGGGATGTGGAGGAGTGATATTTGGCATGGCCCAGGGGCAAAACAAAATAAAATAAAATAAATTGGGGTGTTTTAAATGGATTTTTTTAGGCCCAGGATCTTAAGAGTCTTCCCGCAGTCGCCCGGGGAAACTCTTAAGAGTCTTCCCGTACTTGCCGGGTTAAGCCCTGAACTGGGTGTCACTATGGGTGTACGTCTGGTGGGGGTCCAGGGGCACGACTAGATTGAGAGAGTATTATGAGGAGGAGTTAAAAGATGATGATAGGTCAGTGTCTAGTGTGAGGTCAATCGCGGATTAAGGTATCTCTGTGTACCACACTTTTATGGCTAGTGGTGGCCCATCCATGAGTAAACCGGCAGAATCGATGGTGTCGTGGGTGTCACATTATGCTTTGAGTGCAGATTTGCCCCATCCTGTAAAGAGTGTTTTGCCTGGGCAGGGCATGGTAGCTGGCTGGCCTTTGGGGCATGCATTTACCTGTTTGGATATACAGTCCATCCTCCTACAACGCGAGTTTAGGGGCGACACTGGACCTCGTGTTGTAGGTATTTTGCGTTGTAGGAATAACACTTTAAATGGAGATAAGGATGTTGTTTTTGAAGGCAAGAAGATAACATTGCACATTGAGGGTGGAGATTTTGCAGGTAGGCAGGATGCCAGGGGGCATTATCCATTAGCAAAATCATCTTAAAATCCAGTGCGCATCGACGTCATCGTGCTGTTGGTGGGGGGGGGGTCGCGCAGTATGAGGAGGCGCCGGATTTGAAGCACTCGTCAAGGCCATTTCGCGTTACATGTTTTCGGCTCGGGTTGTAAGAGGTTTAGGTAATTCGGGACCCTCCCCTCGTGTTGAAGGAGGATCGCATTGTAGGAGCTCGTATTATAGGAGGATGGACTGTTTCTCCATTTGGTTATACAGTATTTGTATTCTGGAACATTGGAGGGCAGTGATGGAAAGGGCTTCTTGGCATTTATGTTTGGCTGATCCACCCGTGGGTCAATTTATGGGTGGTATCAATGTGTTGGTGAATCCCTTGGGTAAGGCTTCGTAATCTGTTGTACTGTCGGAAGTTAACGATCAGGTCCTGTTGACTAAGGCGATGCAGGAGTCGTTTATTCCTTTATGGAATCGACGATATTCCTGGGATTGTATCCTGTTGACTAAGGCGATGCAGGAGTCGTTTATTCCTTTATGGAATCGACGATATCCCTGGGATTGTAGTTTCGGTCAATTCCCTGCGAAGATAATGATATATTTGAAATTTGGGGAGCTGTCATCTTTTCTGTTTTTGCAGAATTTGGTGAGAAGGAGATAGAGATATCGTTGTGGATTATTCCGTCTACAGAGGATAAGAAGGTTGTTAAATGTGGTTCATTTAATTATTAACATGGTACAGTCGACCCTCGCATGAGCAGACCCCTGGTGAACGGACTTCGGTTTGTACGGACAAAAAATCGAGATCGGACAAGCGCCCTAAAGTCCGGACAAATCGGGCAAAAGACCGCTAATTTGAAATTTGTCCGGTAGGTGGCGGGTCAGGCGGGTGACGCGGCAGCATTTTCCCGCCAAAAACATCAGTTTGTTTACAAGCGCCATACCGCTCGCTTCCCCCCATCGTACCCGTGGATATTCAGTGTTTTAGTGCTACAGTATGCCTCCCAAAACCCCCAAGATCAAGCGTGTGAACCTCAACGTTCAGCAGAAGCTTGAGGTGCTTCGTAAGCTAGAAAAGGGATGTTCTACGAAGAAGATTTGTGATGATTACGGAATAAAAAAAACAGACAGTATCAGACATAAAGAAATCCAAAGACAAGCTGAAACTGTATGCTACCTCCTATTGTGTTGAAGCCGCAGCCAGCAAGAGTGTAAAGGTGCAGCCTAGAAAATATATGAGAACTGCAACTAACAGCCAACTAGATAGTGCGGTAATGAAGTGGTACGTACAGATGAAATCGAATGGACATTTAGTGAGAGGTGTGGAGATACTGGCCGCGGCAAGAAAACTTGCTACTAGTTTGGGCATTAATGACTTCAAGGGGAGTGATGGGTGGTTATGGCATTTTCGTAATCGCCATGGGTTATTTAATGTGAAAGCCCTTGGCGAGGCTGCAAGTGCCGGCACATCTACAGTTGAGCCTTTCCGCCTAAAACTCCATAAAGTGATAGAAGATGAAGGGCTAATCTCGTCGCAAATATATAATGCTGACGAGACTGGATTTTATTGGAAATCCTTGCCCAAAAACACCCAGGTGCGCAAAGGGGAGGAGAAGACGCCTGGAAAAAAGATGAGCAAGGAACGTTTGTCGTCCTTGCATTGTGCCAATGCAAGTGGCACTCATCGTTTAAAACTGGTTGTGGTGGGTAAATAAAAAAAAACAAGGGCGTTGAAAGACGTCATTGATCATCTGCCAGTTATTTATTATAACTCCAAAAAAGCATGGTTCACGGCAGCAATATTTACCGACTGGTTTTTCAATTACTTCGTCCCAGCTGTAAGAAAATACCAGGAGGAAGTATTTAAAGTCGCACGGGAGGATGTGAAAGCCATCCTCATTCTGGACAACGCACCTGCCCATCCCAGTGCCGAAAAACTCATCAGTGCCGACGGGAAGATTCGTGTGATATACCTGCCCCCAAACACTACTTCAGTCATCCAGCCTATGGACCAAGGTGTAATAAGTGCCTGTAAGCACCGCTATACCAGACGCTACTTGGATGAAGTGCTGGTAGTCCTGGAGACAGGAGAGGACTTGGAAGAAGACACCCGAGGTGCCAGGACCAAAGCTAACATAAAAAACTATAACATCCGGTCCGCCCTGTACAACCTAGCACAATCCTGGCAGGATATGAAGGCATCCACCCTCGAAAATTGCTGGAAGAAACTGTTGTTGGGTGAAGAAGATGCGAGCTTCGAGGGGTTTGATGGGTTTGAAGCCCAGGATTTTAGGAGGTTGCTTCACAGTGCTGGGGAGAAAGATGTCACAGAGGATGATGTCCGGGACTGGATCGAGGAGAATGAGAGTGACCCTGGGTATCAGTTGCTGTCCATGGACGACATTGCAGGAGAAGTGGCCGAAGGAGACAAGGAAGAGAGTAGTGACGACGAAGCGGAAGAACATCAGTGCAAAAAGACCAAGCTTTCTACCCTGCGCAGCTATATTGACACTATAATTGATTATACAACCTACTCAAAGTGCGATGAAGCAGGGGCCTACTATGGTCACCTGAGGATGCTACGGGAAGTCATGATTAGAGAGCAGCACATGGGAGGAAAACAGGCCAAGATGCACTCCTTCTTCAGTCCACGAGCGCCTTCCCAGCCCGGTGCCAGCGCCCCTCCACAGGCTGCTGACACCCAGCCCGGTGCCAGCGCCCCTCCACAGCCTGCTGACACCCAGCCCGGTGCCAGTGCCACATACCTATCTGACCCCGATGACCCCCAGCCTAGTACCAGTGGGTACAAGCCCACACCACCTATGGACGTGGGCGGCTCATCGGACTCGGAATAAGCTGTATTCTGAGTCCCATGTACATAGTGTAAATACTTCAATAGATATTAAGGTAAGGATTTTTTTTTTGTATACAGTATTATATCATTAAGTCATTTATTTTATACAGTTTTGGTTAGTACAGTACATGTTAAAATTCATCGTATTTTTACCCGAGTTTCAATGTACGGACTTTTTCAATGTGCGGACCACGGTCCCCCCCCTATTAGTCCGCTCATGCGAGGGTCGACTGTATATTTCACCCCAAGGATTTTCCTCAGGTGGTTTTGGATCTCCTGTCTACACGTAAGGTGGAGATTCCACGGGCATCGTGGTGTTGCTTGTAAGCTGGTTAGTGATTATTTGCATACTATGAATCTGAATGTCTGTACTGTACTATAGGCAACATTTATGTTGGCTGTTACTTTGACTTCATTGTCTAAGATTGCAGGCAAAATGTCACGGCAATGAGGGAAAATAAAACGTCGTCTGCTGCTCTTTCTCTTACACCCAATAGTAATCAGTTTCCATCCAGTGAGTCGAAATATATAGATTGAAGTCATCAAAATATCACTCATTTCTGTATTCATTATTGTTACAGACATATTACTCTTAAATTCTATTCAGTACATTGCCCAATATACAAAGTACAGGTATATATGATGAATAAAACAGAATATATTAGGCCTACAGAGACATTTGGCAAGGATCCCTAAAGTTTCGAATCCTTGCCAAATGTTTCTTTAGGCCTAATATATTCTGTTTTATTCATCATATATACTTTGTATATTGGGCAATGTACTGAATAGAATTTGAGAGTAATATGTCTGTAACATTAATGAATATAGAAATGAGTGATATTTTGATGACTTCGATCTATATATTTTGACTCCCTGGATGAAAACTGATTACTATTGGGTGTAAGAGAAAGAGCAGCAGACGACGTTTTATTTTACTTCATTGAGGGCGATTTGTACTGTTGGTGGCGGGGTGCGGTGCTCAATGGATTTGGCATGTGTTTCAGGTGCATATCCAACAGCTCTATGTCTGTGGTGAAGGCAGCTATGGAGTGTATGGCACCTTTGGTATATATTGGGAAGAATTTTTTTGCTTTGGTTTGTATTGCTGCTGAGAAAGCTCAGTTTGATTTGTCCACTCCTTTTTGTGAATTGTAGTCAGAGCTTAGGGTGGCCTAAGGTGATTCCTGGTGGTAACAGTTGTTGTTGTTGTTGTTGATGTTGTTGATGTTGATGATGCTGTTCCCCAGGCTGTCTGACTGAGCAGCATGGTCAGAGGGGCAAAGGAAAAATTTGACGTTTTTGCTCCCAGTCTAGGGAGGTCAATCCATGGAAGAGATACCGTCACTTGAGATCTAGAAAATATAGAAGTAAAAGGAACAGTCAGAGTAAACTATGGGTATGGCAGATAACGCTCAGCTCTCACTCCGATAGCCCAGCCCATCACCACATGACTAGAACCCAATCCTCTCAGCATCAGCTAGGAAAAGCCCTAGAAAGCTGCCTTTGGCTGGGGGATAGCTCCCATATTTCAACTCCTTTCGGGGTTGGGCACCCACCCGGTGCCCAGTGGTAACAGTTATGGTGGCCAATTGTTTGAAGAGTGTGGTCAGGCTGGTAGTCGTACTGGTTCTCTAGGCCGTGGTATTCACCTGGATGCTCAGCCTGGTTTCTCTGCTGGACATTAACCTATCATCATCCATGAACTCCTCATAACCACAATCCTTCTCCTCATGATACTTACTCAATTAAGTCATGCTCCTAGACCCCAACAGGCATCCACCCATTGCGCCACCAGAAAATCCCAGCATTTCAAACAAGCATTTTTCAATGCTTCATTATACTGATTTTGTTCTTATGTGTTTGACGTGTGCTTTGTTTAGTGTAGGTATAGACAAATATTTAGTTTATTTAGTCTTATATATGCTCTCATAACTTTAGAAACACAGAACACATTGGGAGAGAGGTATCATGACCAGTATTCGAACCCACTCACTCAGATATATTTGTGGGAGTTGGGAACCGTATCCACTCGACCATAAGCGAATAAAAGTGAAGCAACCTTAGTTCTTATTTGTAATAGTATAGATATCTTATCAATATTTGTATTTTGTACTATTGTTAATGTCTTGTCATGTTGCAAATTTGATTTTAAATAATATTTTGACATTTAACATTTAGTTTCTTTATTCATGCAGAGTTTAGTAAAATTTGCCAGAACGTCCCGGACTTCCCAAACTTGACTACTTCCTTTAACGTGACGATAGTGCGTTGTTATATGTGCGATTAGTTTGCTTGGGAAACAGATTAACTTGCTCATGTAGTAATGTACACCCTATGTGGTGGATTGTGTTCTTTTATTTAATAATTTTCATTTTAGTAAGCGTTGTTTCCACATAGCGATTTTGATAATTTAATTTGACTTTATATTGTCCTTGTCCCAATTTTGGTTTGTTTAGTTTGCAAGTTTTACATTTTAATTAAAGAACCAGGTTTTAGTCTCGTGGAGGACTATGCCTTCATACACGTGGTGAGTTTATGAAACTTCAACCATGACTATTGAAGTCTAATAAATTTGCCACTTGTATGAAGGCACTTCTCAGGTAACTCATTACCACGCCTATCACTCTTGATTTATGCAAGTTATTTTTTTTAATGTGGGTGGGCATTGTGGTGCAGTTTCCTTGTGTTTCTGCCTGCTGTGACCGGAACCTCTCCGGGAGATATGGGACCTGGGAATCTTATGCTGTAGACCCCTCATGGTCCTTGGTCTCTGTGGCAACCTAGATGTGTGTGAATTTTGTATTTTATGTTGTTGTTTGTGTTCGGGCTATGTTTCGAGTTAGCCACCCCTAGCTATGGGGTATGTGCCTTAGTATATACACACATGCATACATAGATTTTTTAATGTTTTGTTGAAATTTCACAATGCTTGGATTATTTGACAAAGATAATGATTGCCTGCTTAATTTCAGGGGTGAACTCATGGCTTGTAACTTGACCATGAGGGGATTGCATTTGTGGCTGGGATTGTATCAAGACTGTTAAGTTTACTGTTTATTTTAATAAGCAGTCTATGTATGTAGGCTATGTATGTATTTTTTTATAAAACGGCCTCCTCCCACCTGGTCAAGGTGGGCCACAGAACAATTAAAGAGCGTTCAGTGAATTTCTCCACTACCTGTACTGGCTATTATTCTTCTGTGGTTTGTGGGAAAACTACTCGAGTATTGGAACTCAAACCCCAATATCCATTTATTTATTTGTTGATCTTATAATTAACATTTGTTTTGTTGTTGTCGTGTTTGATGGTCTAATTGAATGTGCTCAAGTATCTATGGATATTGTATCACAGAATAATTACCAGATACTTTTTTCAGGAGTGAAATCCAGCCGAGATTGCCGCGCAGGATTCCATAATGGAATGTGGCTCTACAAGTCTCTCATATTATTCATCTTCTGTATCGGAGCTTTCTTCATACCAAACCCAAAGGACCTCTTTCTTAGCGGTATTGTAAACCATTTGATTTTTGCTCTGGTAACCCCATCAATATGATAGCGCCTTGTTTAGTTTGCTTTAGGTCATTAGGCGATTTTTTGCAGTTTGGAAAGGACCTTTAGGATTTAGTGTTAATTGTGATTGTTTTTACACCTTTCACTCCCACAGGTCTTTCTTGACCTGAGGAATCTTGTCTAATATTAGCCACACAATATAGGAATATGATGCCAATGTATAGAAGGCATTGAAATGTAGGTTGCTGTTGTATGTAATGCTAAAGCTTATCTGAAGACTATAGCTGCTGGTGATATTTGTTTTCCTATGGGTATGAAGGAGACAAAAGGCAGGCAGCCTGTAACAAGTGTCCCCCCCAAAGCCAAAAGAGTGACAGAGACCCAAATTCAAGGGATGTTCGGGTCAAAATACCTGGACACACTAAGTTTAAAGCAGTCTTAAGTCATAGGATGAGGTCTACTGGGGGTATTAGTCACCTAGTACGACACGCTATTTGATTTGTGAGGCACATTTTATTTTTTTCCTCCACCATGAGATGAAGGCCTTCTTACCTCCTGGGGGTTATAATTTTGTAATTGTTGAATGTAGAACATGAAAGCGAAGTAAGCATATTTGGATGGGGAATGGAAGGGAGAAACAGTGGAGGAGGAGGAGGGATTAGGAAGTCAGAAGTTAGTGAAGAAGAGAGTGAAGGTGGGTAGTGCACCAGGGATATATGGAGTGTGTGGTGTGATACTGAAGTATGGAGGTGAGGTAGTGATTAAATGGGTATGAACAATGTGTAGAGTAGCATCAGAGAAGGAACGTGTGCCTGAAGACTGTAAATCAGACATAATAGTCTCCTTTTATGTAGGAAAAAGGGAGAGATGAGTGTGTGTTAATTGGTAAGAGAAGCTGGGATATGTCACCTTAGCATAGTAGGGAAGATATATTTTAGGATAGTTATTGAGAAAGTGATAATGACAACAAAGTGATAAGTAGCTGAGGAGCAGGGTGGGTTTAGAAAGGGAGGAGGTTGTGTAGTGCAGATCGTATTAAGTTATGTTGTGGAGAAATATCTAGAGAAGGGACAAGTATGCTGTCTTCATGCACTTGGAGAAAGTCTATGGCAGAGTAGATAAGAAGAGTTGTGAGAAGTATTGAGAATATATGGAGTAGTTGGTAAGTTGCTGGAAGCGGTGAAGAGCATGTACGATGGTGCAAGGGCAGCAGTTTGTGTAGATGATGAACAGAACGAGTTCTTTGATCTGAATGTTGAGTTAAAGTAAGGATATGTGACTGTGACCCATGGTTGGTCAGTTGATTATATGGATGGAGTCATGAAAGAAAGGCCGGGAAGAGCAGTTGGGATGTTAAGATTACCATTGGTAAGGAAAGAGAGTGAGTGGAAGCTGCTTGTGGTTCTGTTTGCTAATGATACAGTTCTGATGAGTGATAATTAGTGGGAGTTAATGGGTTTGGTAAATATGTTTGGAGATATGTGTGAGAAATGGAACCTGAAGATCAATGTAGCGAAGAGAAAGGTTGTGGTCTTGGAGAGGGTATCTTTTTCAGAATGGGAGGTTGGATTTAATGGTCAGGTAATGGAAAATGTCGGCTCATATAAGTATTTGGGCTGTGTGATGAGTAAAGATGAGAGGATACAATAGGGGAAGAGGGTTGTAGGAAGTCTGATTGTAGTGACAAGGAATAGGGTAGTGAGTATGGAACAAAAAAGTCACTACATTATAGTTTGATAATCCCGATATTGACATCGGGAGTGAAGCATGGACGTTGTTGGAGAGGCATAAATCAAGAGTGAGAGGGGTGGAAATAAGTTACTTGGGAAATGCGTGTGGAGTCGCATAGAAAGATAGACAAATGAGGAAGTACGAAAGTGCTGTAGTGTAGATAAAATAAAGTGTAAATAGGAACACCTTGAGGTGGTTCGGTCATGTGGAACGTATGGCAATTGACCACTTGCGAGTTTCTGGCTATAAGGAAGTTGGTACCGTAAACATCGGTATTAAACAGAATACAATAATAAAGTAGATTTCTAATGGATAAAACCTATGTTGAATTTAGTTGTATGTATTTATAAATGTGCTACAACTGCATTTTAGCTGGTAATTCTGCTAAATATCAATCTAAATAACTCCAACTTCCTTATAGCCTGAAACTCGCAAGTGGTCAATTGAGAGAATGACGAAAATTGTGCATGAGAATGAGGTGGAAGGGCAGAGGGGAAGAGGCAAACTGAATGTGATGTGGAAGGATGGAGTAAAGGGGTGTTGAGTGGGAGACTGGCAGAGGACAGGTACATGGAGGAGATTCATTTGTGGCCAGCCCCTTGGGTATTTTGGCGTCTGGCAATAGATAGATAGAACTCAATCAACATAGGGTCCACAGGGCATAAACAATGATGAGTGCCACATCAATGTGCAACATAGCTTATGCCCACAACTTTATTTTCCGTAGTGAAGGAGTTTCTATCTATCTATCTATTGCCCGACGCCGTGATCCCCGAAGGGGTGGCCACGAACGAACCGCCTCCATGCACCTCTGTCCCCAGTCAGTCGACACCTCTCCCCCCAACCAGCACCGCCTTCGTTCATATACTTCCTCACTCCATCCTTCCACCTCTCCTTCGGTCTACCTCTCCCTCTCTGTCCCTCCACCTCGCTCTCGTACACCCTCTTAGTCATTCTCTCGCTTTCCATACGTTCCATATGGCCGAACCATCTCAAGTTGTTCCTTTTCACACTTTCCAGCACATCTACCTCCACACCACACCTCCTTCTTACTTCTTCATTAGTCTGTCTATCCCTCCATGTAACTCCGCACGCACTTCTTAAGTAATTCATTTCCACTGCTCTCACTCTTGGTCTGAGTCTCTCAACCAACGTCCATGCTTCACTTCCGTAAGTCAGTGTCGGGATTACCACACTGTCATGCAAGGACTTCTTCACTTCCATACTGACCACCCTATTTCTTGTTACTGCTTTTAGCGTTCCTACAACCCTCTTCCCCTGTTGTACCCTCTCCCGCACCTCTTCATCCATAGTCCCATCTTTACTCAACACACTGCCCAGATACAGTACTTAAAAGAGCTGACGATCTCCATAGCCTGACCGTTCAGCTTCACCTCACACTCTGTGACTTCACCCCTTTCAAAGACCATAACCTTGCTCTTCCCCGCATTTACATTCAAATTCCGTTTTTCGCACACTGTTCCAAACTCATTTACCAGACCCTGCAACTCCCATTCGTTATCACTTATCAGAACTGTATCATCCGCAAACAGCAGTATAGGTAGCTTCCACTCATTTCCCTCCCTTTTCAGCGATACACCAACATCCACTGCTCTTGATAGTATTTCTTTCATGACTCCATCCATATATACAGTAAACAACCACAGGGACATCACACACCCCTGTTTCAAACCAACATTCAGGTCAAAGAACTCGCTCTGCTCACTCTCCACACGTACTGCCGCCTTTGCACGCTCATCCCCTGTTTCAAACCAACATTCAGGTCAAAGAACTCGCTCTGCTCACTCTCCACACGTACTGCCGCCTTTGCACCCTCATACATGCTCTTCATTATAACCCCTCTCTTTCAGCGTGGATGTACACGGCCATGTCCGGAGCGGCCCTGTTCATTGTTATCCAGCTGATCCTGCTAGTGTTCCTCTACCACTCATGGACAGACAAGCTAGCGGCTCGAGTTAGCAACGGAGGATCACCGCTCTGTTGGTATGGAGGTGAGTTCCTCCATTTTGTTTGAATTTTTATCTGGTCCCAAATTTAACCCTCCAGCCCCGGCTATGTATTATATATATATTCCCCGAAACCCGGGGGTTTTGGCCGAAAAACGTCTACGCCTAGGCTACCGCATCTTTGTTATTTGGCTTGCTTCCGCATTCCCGCGCATCCCCAAGCGTAGATGTGTTTCGTACCTGTAGAATGGCGTTAAGTAGAGCTCTCTAAGTCAACTGGTTCAGTTGTGATGATGATTTCATTGGAGATAACTTTATGGCAAAAACAGCCACTTTACACTACTTTTCGATACTTAACAATAACATACAGGTACACACGAACAAGCGACGCACTCCTTCTTGTGGCGGGAGATGCGGGGCGTCGGTCCAGCCGGTTGTTGTTTACATGCGTCGGACGGACGCCTCGCACACCAAGCTCACAGGCTTTCAAGCACTGGGGGCCTCAGAGCCCTTCCGGGTTGCGCGGACCGAGTTTTTTATGGGTGTTTAACTCCCTCCGACATATTATGTTCCAATAAGTCCGAGGAGGCGGGAGCCCCGCGATCATTGCCACTGCCCCGCACTACACTCACAACAACACTGCGGCCGTTAGAATTATCGGAGGTGAATGAGGTTTCACCAACGGTTGTTGTTGTTGTTGTTGTTGTTGTTCCCCAAGCTGCCTGGCCGAACAGCCCCAAGGCCCCGAGCAAGGCCAAGGCCATAACCGAGCGCCCCCACAGAACCCTCCCCGCCGACCACAATAAAGCCTGGGTGACCGAAGCCACTCCATGGCGGGGAGCTGAGGAGGGTGCGGAAATGCCCGGGAAACCAAAGCCCCACCCAGGGCCCTGTGCCCCTCAGCAATTATGAAGAGAAAGTTGAGGGGCAAGGGAAAAATGTGATGCTTTGGCTTCCAATCTTGGTAGATTGGGAGGTCAATCCACGTTAGAGACGCCGTCACTTGAGATCTAGAAAATATGTAAGTAAAAGGAACAGTCAGAGTAAGCTATGGGTATGGCAGAGATCGCTCAGTTCTCACTCTGATAGACCAGCCCATCACCACATGACTAGAACCCAATCCTCTCAGCATCAGCTAGGAAAGGCCCTAGAAAGCCGCCTTTGGCGGGGGGATAGCTCCCCTATTTCAACCCTTTTCGGGGTTGGGCACCCGCCGTCACCCGCCGTCACCAACGGTTTTATCGTATGGTAACTTATCGGACTTACTGAGCTCATATGATGCAAAATCGCGTCATAAACTTATTGGAGAGGTATAGAGATAAGTCCATATGACGCGATCGCGTCATGAGTTTTTGGTTCACTAGTCCATATGACGTGATCGCGTCACATATGTCTGGGGGAGTTAGGAGCTCTTCCGGGTCTGATGGGTATACTGTATCCCAGATTTTGAATGCTTTATATATCTGGTTAAGCCTTAATTAATGGCATGTGAAAGAGACTGAATTAATGTTTCCCTTTCAGTGGTAGCAGTGATGGCTGCCCTGTTGGTATATGTGGTATGTGGTGCAGCGGTCGTCCTTTTGTACTATTACTTCGCTGCGCCGGAGGGGTGTATCAGGAACAGGTCTTTTATCATCATTAACGCTATAGCGTGCATAATTGTCTCCTTGGTGTCCGTTTTCAAGAAAGGTTAGACCTTCAATATATAGCGTTCTAATGAATCTCTTATACATGTTCAATATTGTTCTAAAATATATAAATATGAAGCTATGGCATAGATAATGAAATTTTCACTCTGTTTTGGACAAATAATTTTGTCAAGGTAATCTGATATGCCATTAATACTACTGTTGAAGGAGAATATTACAGTACAGTCATATCCCACCTAGGTAAGGTGGCCAGCTTGTGTGTACTGTAGTGGAAGAAGTATACTGTATATTGAATGTTACTGTACTGTTTGAGTGGCTGTAATTGTGTGTTATCTGTAACCAGTGTAATTAGCTTCATATGCTGAACAGGTGCAAGCATTCACATGGTAAATGAAACACTGGTCTACTGCACTTTTGATGACCTCCATTGCAGAGAGGGGTTGGAAACATAATTCAAAATTATTTTGTCTTTTTCAAAGGTTCAACTAATATCTGGCTTAAATTCATTTATTTTTTACTTTTTGGTTCAAATATATAAACTTTGACTCATTCATCCTTTTTCCCAAGGTTCAAAAGATGTCCGGCTTCGACTCCTACACTCATCTCTAGTGTCTCTGTATGTGACCTACCTGACGTGGACAGCCATTGTCAGTGCCCCCCGCAGGTTCCAGAAGTACATCCGACCCAGCCACCAGGGCATATGGCTGGGTGCCGGACATGACTCGAGGGATGATGCCATTTTACCCGGGCAGGAGTATTATTGCGGACCTAACGACAACGAGGAGGAGATGTGGACAGATGAGTTTCTCCCTTATGTGAGTCTTACTGTCACATTTCTAACTGTTATGTATTCCGCTGTGGGTAGTGCATCAACAGAGAATTGCCAGGCTATTGAGTTCCCCAGTTGCCCCTCACGACAGAGTGTCCAGCGGCACAAAGTGGAGGATGTGGGTGGGCAGAAAGTGGTACGTAACGAAGCGGAGGGTTTGGTTTACAGTTACCCACTTTTCCACGTGATGTTAGCTCTAGCCACGCTCCTCCTTATGATGAGCTTAACAGACTGGTACACCCCACAAACTGCCAGCCTCATGACTTTTGGGAGGTCTTGGTCTGCTGTCTGGATAAAAATGGGCTCCAGCTGGGTGTGTCTGGTGATATATCTAACAGTGACCCTCTTCCCCACCATGCTGCCTAACTCTAACTACCGCACCGCCCCCGCCCCTATCACAGTGATTAATGGGTACGCTGGCAGTCTCCGTGGCAGCCTCAGGAGTCTTAACAATGATGATGAGGCTGCTGTTCCTCTTTCCCCCAGTAAACCCACCACCACAGTACACCAGGAAACTACTGTGTGAGACCAACCAAACCAAAATATAGCATTCATGCTGCTTATAAAATACTACTGGAATTTTTGAGGTTATCCAAAAGTTTATCTTACAGCTATCCCAGAGCATTACCTGTTGTGAGGCAGAGCTACTATACTCTACCTGATCTTACAGAATATTTAATTATGAATAATTCATGATTGACCAAGTACTGTATAGATAATGATATTGTACTTTCATGTTTTTATCATGTGTTGCATTTGCAGCTAACTCCATAGTTCCTCTTTTCTGCCATCTTTTCTACTTGCCACTCACAAACAACTAAAGCTTGATTTACAATGTTTCTTTTTCTGTTCCATGAGAAGCAGTGTGTCGACTTCTACTTCATTCTAACATCACTCTGTCACTACACTAGACCACTTGCTCGGGTTAATATCATGTGGGCGTGCAAGGAAGCCTTGATCCAGTATCAGAGTGAGGGTTGGTGTCCTCTACTTCCCATAGCCGTTTTCTGACTGTACCTTTATCATAATTCTTATTTCTAACTTTTTTCTTGAGAGTGGTGAAGGCAGTGGGGCCATAATGGTGTGCCCCATGTTTCCTTAGTGTCTTACTCTCACAGCCCACTGGCACAAGTTGGCCTTTCTCTCTCTGGCGTAGGGATGCGGCGACCCCACCCCCCGCCACTTTGGTGGTGCAATCAGCCTCTGGAGCAGTGGACCACTGGTTCCTATTTCCAGAAAATTCCTGTGCTTGGTATGCTTCCAGCCAGGGCCCCACTGGGGTAAATAAAATAGCAAAACAGTGGTGGAACTGCCATCCGGGTGAGGGACTGCTCTGGGTCTGCTCCTTCAGTGTTCATGGTTATAATCCACTTAGTGGAAATGGCACTGTGGAGTGGGTCAGTCGGGGCATGTCTGGGAGCCTGGAGGCAGTTTCTGCCATGGCCATCCCTTTTGGGGCGCTTCCTCTGGAAGCGAGGCGTCAGATTTGATGATGATTGATGATGATGATTAATTACTCTGTCAATTATAGATGCTCTCACTATGAGTGCTAAGTCCTTTCGTTAAGTGTCATTGTTTGTCATAAATTAATGTGATTTACAACAAAATAAATTGAGGCACAATTTGGAATAGTATTGTTGTGAAGTAAGAGATTGAAAGTGAAAGCATCAAAAGTGGCTAGGTATTTTATGGATAAATTAAAAGATAAAGCAGGGGGAATTATACAATACTGTGTATACAGTATAACTAGTCACTGATAAATGGCATAGTTAACAAAGTTCATAGTACTGTACTGGTACATACAACTCTTTCATCAAAATGAATAAAATCAAGCTAATATATAACTGAGTCACTTCCCCACCTTGATGTGAGCTATATTCACCATGGTTGGCTACCAAATTTTGGCAACACTGCAAAGCAAACCCAACAATGTTACCACGGTGTAGTCTGAGTGAAGGCAAATTATTACTATTTTATATACTGTAGACAATAAAACCCCTTTCTTTCGGACTAATTGGGGGGAAACTACCAGTCCGAACGAGCGAACTTCCGGAAGTTAGAGAATCCGGACTGTCCTCTGTCTTTCGGAGTACAATACAGTCTATCCTCCTATAACACGAATTCCTACAACACGATCCTCCTTCACATATGCATAGCCTACTTGAGTTGCAGTTGGGATGTGTGTACATGCTTAGATTGATATGCAGGATTCGAAGTTGCATAATAAATCGTAGGCAGTGTCCACCATTCTTTAACTGTCTTCGTGGCATAATGCATAAGGTGTTGATTTTCGGTGTGAGCGTCCTGGGTTCGAATCCACGGACTACCACATGTGTTTGTAATATTTCATTAATCGATTTTAGGAGTAGAGTTGGTTGTTGGATAGAACATAATAATTAACACGAGGGGGGGGGGTCCCGATAAATAGTACATTTATTCAGTTAATTGTGGCTATGATATTGTAGATTCAAAAAATTTCTAACTAATTTCTCGATTATATACAGTATTCATAAATTTTTATATATTCTAGGAACTAATATATTCTAGGTCTCTTCTAGGACCGATCGGTCACTTTTATTTACCGCCGTATGTATACGCGATCGCATAGCACGAATTTATGTAGTGCGAGGGTCGGATCGACCAATTTTACTTCATTAGTTTTAAGGTAAGTGATGTCTTATTATATTTGTTAATGGTTTGATGATATCTTGTAGGTAATATAGGTGGTTGTTTAGCAAGAAATCCGGAAAAAAGGGCCAAAATTATGGGGCGCAGACCCATATATAATTATCTCCATACAAAGTGTTATTCCTACAACGCGAATTCCTACAGCGCAACGGGCTCTGCCGCCCATATAGTCGTGTTATAGGAGGATGGACTGTATGAAAGAAAGAGAATAAATTACGAAAGATAAAGAATCCGTATCCATTCTCTAACTTTCGTAAAAGGTACAGAAATGAGAGAATAAAAGTACGAAATAGGACTTTGACGAGTGGGGCCGCCATACTCGGAGGTTGATCATCTATATTCTCCTCACTGGTTCTATCACCAACAATTGAGGATTCTTTATTGCTGGATGTTGAGCCCAGGTCACCCATGATAACACACAATAAACTGCGGGGGAGTTGAAATACGGTGGATGCCGGCGGACACAACGTGTGAACACTCTGGGTAGGTTTAGTATACGTCACAGCCTTCTTATTGGTGCATGATGGGTACCCAGTATCCTTTGCTTTCTGGTTCAATTCCTTCCGTTCCATATTTTTTCCGGAAGCGAAGGAATACTATCCGGATTTTCCAGATTATATTCTCTCTCTCTTTCGTACAGAAAACAAAAGAGAGGGAATTGAGTCCGAAAAAACCCATTCCGGAAGCGCAGGAAAGCCGAAAGGGAGGGGTTTTACTTATATATATTTTTATGTATGTATATACTCAAGCACATACCCCATAGCTTAGGGTAGCCGACTCAAAACAGAGCCCAATCAGAAACATAAAAATTAATTATAAAATAAACATACTCACCCACATCTAGGTCACCCAGTAGAAGACTCAGAGACCAAGGACCATGATGGGGTTCCCAGGCCCCAGCATATTATTTAAGTTTATATATTTATATTTTTTAACATTATATAAATCCAAATTAACTAATTTTTCTAACGGCTCCATGGGTAGAAGCAAGCAATGCAGAACCTTAACCCCTGCTCGCCGGGGAACATCCTAAGACATTGAGGCCATTTTTTATGTCTTGAGTGGCATCTGGAGGGGGAGAGACTCACTCAAACATCTATAGTGTAAGCCTGTTCAAAGGTGAGGCAGGTATTCCCCAACACTCTCATAACATTCACTTTAACCAGGCATCCACTATGCTTTGTTGATCATAAAATACTCACAAAATAACACAAAACCACATGTTCAACTCATTGCTACAGGAATATGGAGAAAGCTACAGAGGAATGTTTGGTGTCATTTTATTGAAAGGATACCATGCTTCATCATACGCTACTTTTCCATGTCCCTTTCATGTAGAGGAATAAAATGTGTTAAAAACTACGAAACACAAATTATGCCCAGGGCACAGGGAATAAGAAGTCTTAGTTCACATATACTGTATGGAGTCCAGGCCAGAATAGAGTTACATCATTGGTCACATGCTATCGGCCGGAACAGAACCAATGTGAACCAGGCTTTAGTCCTACCCTTAACTATAAATCATAGGGGCCCTTTTATGAAATGTAGTATTAGTTTATGTTGGGGGGGGGGGGGGGGGTATATACCAGAACATAACAGCTATATGGGTGTTATATGGTGAATAGTGGTTGGACTTAATTTTCCTATTCCTTGGAACTAATTGCATTATACTCTATATTATTTGCCGTCATTCAGCTTTTTTTGCAGTAACATTAACTCAGTGCTCGAAGAACTTGTGTTTGGTACAGGTTTAATTGCTTCTGCATAAGTTTTAATGTTTGTGTGTGTGTTTTTTTTATCAGAGCAATTAGTGTTCACTTCCTGTGCTGTCTTCAATGTAGAATATAAAAATGTAATTTTTTAGATTAGATAAGTAACGTATATGTTATGCAACAGTACAGTACTTGTAATTACTTCACTAATTACCGGTACTAGAAAGAGGGCCGCTAGTGTTCGTTAATTACAGTATTATATTTTGGTACAAAATATTTTTTGTTTGCAGTACCAATCATCCTATACTTGTAACTTTGACATTACTTTGACTCAAGTAGTCAATTTACTATTTATCAAATACATAACCTTTAGTATTTATAGTACATATTAATCAAGAAAATTTCAAGAGTCTCAGAAGTTCAAAGTCTGCTCTCATTTCTTATAGTCTTAGGTAGGTGAGTACAGTACGTCTATCTAAATACAACAACACTGTACTGTGATTATAGAGGTACTGTACAGTACTGTATATTATAGATTTAGTTGATAGGTTAGGGTACCGGTATCAAATAAGTGTAAAGGGTAAATGATGAGTTTGGATCAAACCTACCAAAGGTAACACTAGTGAAATGGATAATGCAATTTCTTGTGATGTATTGGTTGTTGTTGTTGTTGTTGTTGTTGTTGTTGTTGTTCCCCAAGCTGCCTGGCCGAACAGCCCCAAGGCCTCGAGCAAGGCCAAGGCCATAACCGAGCACCCCCACAGAACCCTCCCTGCCGACCACAATAAAGCCTGGGTGACCGAAGCCACTCCATGGCGGGGAGCTGAGGAGGGTGCAGAAACGCCCGAGAAACCAAAGCCCCACCCAGGGCCCTGTGTGTATTGGTTAACTCAATTGCCTCACAGTTGAGACCTCAAGCTTGATCCTCAAACAGGACAAGACAGATTGGCAGTCTCCTCACACCCTTTGCTTCTGTTCAATTAGCATAATACCGGTACTAAATACAAACGTTGTGTTATTGGACTGGTAATGCGAGTATCCCCTGTAATAGTGGCGAACACATCAAAAGGTATCAAAGGTATACCAGGCTGGATAACTGACCTCAGCTACAAAAGGCAAAGATAAAGAGATGAGCAACACGGCAAAGCAGAGCCTAGCATAATTCTCAAATAATTATATATATATATATATATATATATATATATATATATATATATATATATATATATATATATATATATATATATACATATACACAGTATACAGTATATATTTGTATATATGTACAGTATATAGGGTATAATTATATATATATGGTGGCGGAAAGTATTGTCGCGGGCCCTCTCGCCACGCCGCGCTACCTGAAAAAACATGTTGGAGGCAAGGAATTATCGTACTCACCGTCCCACTAGAAGCGTGTATTCCACCCCTTGGCCTTCTTGAGGCACCTAAGGCACTTTGGGATGTCAGCAGCCAAGTTCTGGGTGATGGAAGACCCCAAAGTGTTCCAATTGTCTCGGATGTGCTGCTCAAGTTGGGTCACAGACGTAAGCTCGCGTCCCTGTAGACGCCTCTTCATTATTGCCCACAGATTCTCAATGGGGTTTATGTCTGGGGAATTGCCTGGCCAGTCCTTAAAATACTTTAAGCCTACATCATCCATCCACTCTACCACATATTTGGCGGTATGACACGGTGCACCATCTTGCATAAAGAAGCTAGCCTTTGTTTTCAAGTATGATGAAGGCAAATGGTCACTGTAGTTCTAAATAGTTATACCGGTTCATCCGAACATTCTTTGGCAGGATTACTAATTCACCCACCCCGTGGTAAGTAAAACAACCCCATACCATTACACTATCCGGGTACTTTACCGTCGTGGCAAGGTACTTCATGTCCAGGCGGTTGCCCCCGCGGCGTACCCTCACATGCCCACCCCGGTTAGCTGTAACCGTGAAGGCCGCTTCATCGCTCCAGAGCACTTTCTTCCACCTCTGTAGTGGCCAGGCAAGGTATTTAGAGGCGAAAATCCTCCTGTTCTTGGATTGGCGATGAGTGATGAGCGGTTTCTTAAGTGGCTGGAGGGAGCGGTAGTGGAGTTTTTCTAGAAGAGCTTGTCGTATTGTTCTCAGAGCCACATTGCGTAATAAATCCGGGTTATTCTCCTTCAATTGACGAGCTGTAAGGCGAGGGTTACCTTCTATCTGCCTCTTGAGCAAATAAAGGGTGCGTGGGGTGATTTTGGCGGGCCTACCAGAGCGTGGTTTATGGCCGACCACCGCGGCGTCACCTCCCTCCCGGATCTTCTTGGTCCAACGTTGTATCGTTCGCAAATTTACCCCCGTCTGCTTAGAAATCTCCTTGTTTGAGTGGCCTGCCTTCTGAAGGGCAGTAATGACTGCAATCTGGCAAGGTTTGAGCTCATTACCCCTTGGCATTACACTATAACACTCAAAAAATTTATGGTGACTGTACAAAATTTGGGCAAACCCAGTGGACCACACGCGACGAACAACCACTCGTCACGAGGTGAAGACAATGACTGAGGCTCCTTGCGGCATGCTTGCCGCATGGCAGGGGGTCTGTACTTGGTGCCAGACGCACGAAAATGGGAATCCCGCAGTAAACACTGGCCTGAACCGTCCATGACCATTTTTGGCGAGAAGTATTGTCTCGGGCCTTCTCGCGACAATACCTTCCGCCACCATATATATATATAATATATTGCCTGACACCTTGATCCCCGAAGGATCACCTCTCCCTCTTTGTCCTTCAACCTCGCTCTCTTACACCCTCTTAGTCATTATCTCGCTTCCCATTCGTTCAATATGGCCAAACTATCTCAAGGTGTTCCTTTTCACACTTTCCAGCACATCTACCTCCACACCACACCTCCCTCTTACTTCCCTCTCTTGCCTTGGATTTTAGCCATGTGAGGATTACATTTATGACTGGGTTATGTTAAAAATAACAAGATTTTTTTTTTTATAAACCATATAATATATATATATATATATATATACAGATATGCATATTTTTTATTATAGCCATAATTTGTAAGTCTTGCAGAATCTCATTTCTTTAGCAATTCTAGAAAAATAGTACTGTATTAATTTTTAATTATTTATTTAACTTCAATTTTTATATAATTATACAGTACAGTAATAGCAACAAGGTGATAATATATATTTTCAAAACCGTCCTTGTGTTCGGATAAAATCATAAATCGATATTAGAGATGATTTAAGGTTTTAACAGACTGTACCTAGCCTGACAAGCCAAACTGAATATGTGCATCAACCTTAGCACAAATTGGTCTTAATAATAGAGCTTGCTTTTTTCTTGAAAAGAAGTTTATTCAACTACTTATTTTGTTGTAGATTTTAAATGTCACATTTAGTACCGGTATTTAGTTGTGTGCTGTCCTAATGCTTTTAAGTCCAATCAGTTTGATAGGTATGTTTAGTATGTACAGTTTTAGTATGTGTTTGATATTGCACTATTTATGATAGGTCTGCTTATTCCACTAGTTTTTATAATGTGTTGACAGCACTCAGCTGCTGTACTGTGCACTGTAGTTTTACAACAACTTACACAATTTAAAGTGACTAGTGTCTTGGACTTCCACCCAGAAGGCCCGGGATCGCGCCCACGCTCGGCGCATTAAAGATTTTTCACAAGCACTGAGTCGTTACCATCCCTCATGAGCAAGGGGATGGGGTAGTAGTACAGGACCCCAATGGAAATACGCCTAATCGGCCTTATTGGGCTATCCTTAGCTGGCTTAGCATGCGCTAGCTTTAAGAACTATTATTATTATTATTATTATTGAGGCCAAATATTTTTTCCGTAACAAAAAATAAAATAGTAATGTTGAATCTTTTGCAGCTAGATATTATTTAAAGATATTTCCGGAGTTAGGAGGTCTAGCTGCTGTGATTATATTTACTGTTCTTTTAAATATAACTTTGTTAATAGCAAGTTTTACTATAATACAGTATAAATATTTCTTTAAAATACTTTATAGCTAATTAGTGTCTCCAATAGACTCTACATTGTATCCAGAACTTTGCATTTTTACAACAATGTTTTCAATATTCAAGAATCAGGGATAAGGAAAAGTGCCTTATAAAGTAATGCTTATAATACAGTACTGTAGTAATTACGTATGAAGATCACTGTAGTTACAATACCTACTTTTAATATATATTTGTATCCCTTGTGGCAAAGGTTAATATAAACTGCTGGGCTAGTAATATCGCACAATTGTATGCTTAATTTTATTAAATAGAGTATGTTTTATGTAACAGCATGAAATCATTGTAGGATGACATAAACATTAAGTTTACAGTCACAACAATTTATTCCATCTCGTCCATTCCTTATACATTAGTGTATCTTAATAAGTAAAAATATTATTTTAATTACTATAGTAAAATAGAGGGAGTGCTAGTAGTGTGAACTCATAAAATAATAATTTAGTAGGCATTTTTGGTAAAACTTAATTTTGTTTTTATAAGAAATGAGCGATAAGTGATACAAAGCTCTACATTAATTCCTTTTGAATGCCTTAAATTATGACTTATAATTACCTTGCAATACCAAAGTTATGCCTATTTAAGCAATTATTTGGATACTATGTACCATATGTTTGGTATATCATTGCAACAAAAATTATATTTTGAAGTTACACATGTGTTATGTGGTAATTTAAACCAGAACTTTCCTTACTATATTGCAGGTTTTTATAAACTGTATAGTATGTTTTAAAGAGTATATATGTATTGTAAGCTGTAACTTGGGTACAGTCATGACCAATAATACCTGCACACCCAACTGAATCTTTGAATCTTTAAAGCCAAGTTGTGAAGCCTCTGGGATATAACAGAACATTGGATTGTCTCGCTTGGGTTCCATACAGATTCAAATGTGTAATTTTTTTTTTTTTCCATGTGAGTGAGGGAGGCAAAAGGCAGAACAGCCTGTAGCGAGTGCCTCCCCCATAGTTGAAAGAGTGACAGGGCCAAAATCAAGGGACGTTTGAGCCAAAATGCCTGGACACACAGAGTTGGAAGCAATTTAACCCTCTCACGACCATAGGACGCAGAGGTTGCCAGATTAGCAATAAGAAATAGATTACTCTCACTGTTATAATTACCTCTCCAAAATTAGTTTTCTGCCCACAGCTAACTCAATGACAACTGCAGAGGTTGAAGTAAACAAACTAAAGGTTTATAGATATCCCTGATGGTAACAAAGGCTTTAAAGTATCCCTAATAGGCTCAAAAATCGCGTCAGGATGTGAGAGGGTTAAGTCATAGGGAGACTGATTCTGGGAGAGAGTTCCAGAGCTCAGCTGTTGAATAGAAAAAAGTTTGAGAGTAACATTTCATTCTTGGGTTGGAGAATTGCACAGAGTAGGGGTGGGATTGTGTTGCAAGACGGGTACCACGTGACCTACGTAGAGGTGATATACACTGGGAAAGCTCTGAGGAACACTGATTATTATAGTAGCGATAGAATAGCGAGAGAGATGCAACATTGCGGCGGAGAGAGAGAGATTGCAGAGAGCTGGTGAGTGGACGGGAGTTAATGATACAAAAGGCCTTCCTTTCAACTTTATTTAGGAGAGCGGTGTGAGAGGAACCTCCCCACACATGTGAACAATACTCAATACAAGGACGCACTGTGCCCCTGTACAGAGCAAGAAGCTGTGCAGGGGTAAAGAACCCCCTGAGGCAGTTGAGCACACCCAGCTTCTGGGAGGCTGCCTTAGCAAGACTGGTAATATGGTCCTTCCAAATGAGAGTAGAAGAAAAAGCGACACCAAGAATATCGAGAGAAGATGAAGGATTGATTTTTGTATTGTTGAAGAATAAGGGATAGTCCGCTGGGAGTTCCGGACGGGTAGATAGATGGAGAAATTGGGTTTTGGAAGCATTAAAGGTAGCAAGGTTTTCTCTGCCCCAATTGGAAATAGTAGTTAGATCAAAATTTAAGTGTTCTATGGCTTCATTACGTTTGTCTTTGAGGGATTGCTGGCTGGGGCGTTCTGGAAAACTAATTGAGTAGTGTAAGGTTGAGTCATCTGTGTATGAATGGATGGGACTTGAGGTACAGTTGAAAAGATCATTTATGAAAATTAGAAAGAGAATAGGAGATAGGACAGAGCCCTGAGGAACACCGGAGTTGATAGGGTGAGGAAGTGAGCGATAGCCGTCCACAACCGCAGCTATGGAACGGCCGGAAAGGAAATTAAAGACAAAGGCACAGATGGAGGGATAGAAATGCAGGTACAGTATTATGGCTCATGACTGTACATTTACGTAGTGTCAAATCTCAAATTTTAAACCAGTATGCCAAATATACTTCCTATAAATTTGATTATTTTTTTTAATAACAGCTTAGAGTATCATAATTGTCTGTGTTTCCATTGTAACTTTATGGTGTAGTACAGTGTTATAGATTATATGTTTCTGGGATCATAAGTTTTTCAGCACGGCAGATGTTTTCACCTTGAGTGCATGATAAACTCTTTGGTGAGACCTATGAGCTTAGTCTAATAAAGGTCTGGAATTAAACTATTTAATATTATACAAACAAAACAAATATGAAAATGACATTCTGTAAACCCAGTAATTTATTATCTATCTATCTATCTATTGCCTGACGCCGTGATCCCCGAAGGGGTGGCCACGAACGAACCGCCCCCATGCACCTCTGTCCCCAGTCAGTCGATGCCCCTCCCCCCAACCAGCACCACCTTCGTTCATGTACTTCCTCACTCCATCCTTCCACCTCATATTCGGTCTACCTCTCCCCCTCTGTCCCTCCACCTCGCTCTCATACACCCTCTTAGTCATTCTCTCGCTTTCCATACGTAATTTATTATCAAATTTATAATTCTGTACAGGAAACTATTACAAACGGAATTATTATTAGAGTAGAATTGTTACTATATTTCCTGATATATATACAGGCTACAGTAGCCTACAACATATAGATATCACTGTGCCTTTTGAATTGTGCTTAAAACACTAAAAAGACTTGTTAGCTAAACAAGAAATCCGTTAGAATAATGTACAGTTGTCCATATCGTAATTACTGTATTTACAAGTCCGGCTTCCGCTTTACGCACTTACAATCTGTCCCAGATTAAGAGATATGACTGTAGGAATCCATAGAATAGTGAAATTCAGAATGGAAGTGCTGAATTTATGATATATTATTTGTGGACATTGACGATATCTCAGACGAGCTTACTCTCGAAACCCCCCTTTTTTATTATGATGCGTGATCTTGGAGGTGTTTTTCATTCTCCCGCAGTGCTTTCTAGTACAGTAGGGTCCCACATAGAACGAGAAATTGGTCGATAAACGAGGTTGTTCTATGTGAAATCGCTCTATGTGAAACACATAACCTATGGGAAAAATCGATATTGGTCGATCGATCCTTCCGTACGTACCATAGCCTACCCCAAACATTCCCTAATTCTATGTTCACAACAAAATATTCCAGTCAAACCCAAAAAAAGAGAGCAAAAATAATGAAAGACTCTATATCAAACTAGAAAACATATACAAAAGCAAACAAACAAATAAACTGAACTCCATGAATCTGCCACGTCAAGGAGTTTGTTGCTTGGATACGAAATC
Source organism: Paralithodes platypus (assembly GCA_032716605.1). Classification (NCBI taxonomy): domain Eukaryota; kingdom Metazoa; phylum Arthropoda; class Malacostraca; order Decapoda; family Lithodidae; genus Paralithodes; species Paralithodes platypus. Next base: position 64,670,872 of record CM064509.1, read on the forward strand.
CGAGTGAATCCGACATCCGACTTCACTTGCGCAATAAAGAGAAGACCGAACCTTCATTGTGTTGAAAAACCACCTGTTTACAAGATTTGTTCTGCCCAAATGTCGTATCTCACATTTATTAGGGCTTTAGCACATTCAGTGTTAATGAGGGTGGGCCTGGTGGTAATGATGAAAGAATTGAATGCTTGGGACCATGAAAACAGAACATTGGCCAGTCAAGCTGCCTACCTTGTCGGACGAAAGCGGCGGAAATGGACGACTAGTTAGGCTAGGCTATAATGACAATGAATTCAAATGAAGTGTGTGGTAAGTAATCTCCTCATAATATGTATTTACAAGTATTTATATGCATTTATAAGTATGTATATATAAATATATGTCATGAGTCAGGCGCCCTGTATGATAATAGGGCGCTCTAATAGAGAACTCCCCGGATTTGCCCTACTTTAGAAGCGGAATCGCTTCAACAGAACACATTCGTTCCTAACGAAAATTTTGGAACAATATTTTAGGTCGTTCGTTCTATAAGAGAATCGTTCTATGCGAACACGTTCTATGCGAGACCCTACTGTAATTTGACGTCTTTTACATTGTATCCAGAACTTTGCATTTTTACAACTATGTGTTCAATATTCAAGAATCAGGGATAAGGAAAAGTGCCTGATAAATTAATGCTTATTTGTAGTAATTAGGGATTTACGTATGAAGAACACTATACAGTAGTTACCAGAGGTGGGCGCGCTCCGGTGGGACCGGTAATGCGGCAGCGCTCCGCGCTCATCAGACATAAGGTAATGCAGCAGCGCTCACGCGCTCCTTTTGTCAGCAGACCCGATGCGCGTCCCGCTCCGTGCTCCTGCGCTCCGCGCTCCCAAAAATAGGTATATAAAAAAAAAAAAAAAACAAAAAAAAAAAAAAACAGCTTCTAGAAGTTATTTAATTATTTACCTTTGTCCTTCACTTTGTCCTTTGTCTTTCACTTCACTAAATTCCAAGAATTCAAAACATTAAAAAAAACTCAAGTCATGGTGTCTTTCTGAAGTTTAACTGTTTAAGTTTCTCACTTTCACAGTTTCTGTTATTCTTTATGTCATATCAATGAATCAAATGTCAATGATATGATATGATTGATATCATTGTGAGTTTGTGACATTGTGACTGTCCATTGATATCTATGATATGACATAAAGAATTACAGAAACTGTCCAAACTGAGAAACTAGGTCCGAAACTGCCAGGTCCGACGGTATATAATTTATAATAATTATATATATACGGCCGGGACTAGGGTCTTGTCAGATGTCAGTTGTCACGCCCAGTGCCAGGTCCGTATATAATTATATACTGACTCGCCGAAAAAAAATCGTAGCAGCGAAACTACTGCACCTATGGCTTTCATATTTTTAGTTTTTTACCACATGTACCTTACCCTTCTGCATACCCACCACAGCACCACCACTACCCCAAACCCCTCCTCCCACCCACTCGCTGACTATCGGTCGCCTCACAAGGAAAAAAAAAGAAAATCTGTGGCGGCGAAACGATTGCACCAATCGGTTCCATATTTGTGTGACAAGTGCCTTATCCTTATGCCTTCCCTCCACCACACCCCCAACTTCCTCCCACAACCCACTTCCAGCGTATCCGTACGAAGATAAGGAAAACAAATAAAATCTGTGGTGGCGAAACTACCTCACCAATCGGCTTCATATTTGTAACACAAGTCAATTACGCTTCTACCTTCCCCCCACCATCCCCCAAACCACCCTCCCACCCATACATTCAAGTAACATTCCGATAGTATCGATACCATAAAATGATAAAAGTCTCTAAAGTCTATAGTGTCTTTTGACTATCAGACAGTCAGACAGGCTCGGGTAACACCGTACGAACGGTACGATGACTGTACACGATAATGACGTTCTTGTACCTGTTGTTGACAGGAAAAATCGCCTCTGGAGCGCCAGAAAGGAGCGCGAATTTCTAGCTGCGCTCCCCGCCTGCGCTCCGATTTCAGAATTTTGCCACTCCTCGCTCCTCTATATTGGTAATGCACACCGGATCGCAGAGCGCAGAGCGCCAAATGGCGCGCACCTGCCCACCTCTGGTAGTTACAATACATACTGTTCATATATCTTTTTAAAAGCAGCGAGGGTTTCAGGGTGGTAGCCCCCAGGTCAGGTCAGGTTTTCAGGTTAGGGTAATGACAATATTGTCGTTGGAGGTCTGGAGAAGGCGGGTGAGTCACTTGACTTTGTTTACGTCCACAAGTATTTTCGCTAGGCGGCGTTCATCCTCTTCCAGTGCTTTTTAGTAATTTGACGTCTTCTACATAACTTTTAAGAGCAGCAGGGGTCCGGGGGCAGCAGCTCCCAGGTTATGTCAGGTTTTCAGGTTAGGGTAATGAAGGTGTCGGAGGAGGAGGCGGGTGAGTCACGTGAGTGTTTGTTCACGTCCACCTCGCTAGACGACATTCACGCACGATGGAGGAGAAGCGGGACTTGTAGATTATTACCGACCATATTAGTTTGTATCAACGCTGCGATATTTTGTATAGAAGTTAACTACAGAACTTTAGATTTATTTATGAGTCTAGTTTTATTATGCAGTATATAATTCATATTGATCGATCAATTAACTGTTTTACGAAAATTGCACTAGGTCAATCATACTATTTATACTTACAAACATAAAATGGGTACAGATTCATGTTTGCACTAATTTACTTTGATGTTGAGGAATGATGATAGGATCCATATCATTATCCTAACTTTTATTTTAGCTCTATGCTACAGTTCTCTCCCACTATATTTGCATGTGGTAGTATTTTTTCAAAGACAAATAATAAAATCTGTATTTATATACTGTAATGTATCAGTATCAGTATCTTATACTGTACAGTACTTCTATAATTGAAAAATTATCAAAACTATAAGTACATAGATTAGATTTGCACTAAAACTATAAAAGACATAAACAGCAGTATTGGACTTTCTGTATAATGTTGTTCCATCTGGCCGCTCATTTACCGCTGTCTCAAGTCTTGTAGCCCATCGACATACCTGGTACAGTGAATGCGTTTTTTTACCACCATGCACTCCCTGCTGAATAGCTGGGCTAGGGTTGGTGCCCTGATGTTCCCTATTCAGGGACTTCAGTGAACAGTTGCCACAGATTGCTAGACCGCACCATTCACCACAGCACTGGCGTCTGCCAAATAGCACACTGGCTGGTCCGAAACTTGAACCCTCGATCTCATGGTTTGCAGGCGAGTGCTCTTCCAATCGTGCTAGGGCCTGTGGCATTGTTTGGACTATGGCTATCTCTAGTGAAAATTAAAACAATAGTTTTTACATATGATTAAAGTCTTGGTATTCAAACATTTGTTCAGTGTTGTTAAAAAAAAAAAAAAAAAAAAAAAAAAAATGTTATACCGGTACAGATATTTATTATTTAGTAACCAATGAAACAAAACATTGAGTGTTTACTAATGAAACCCAGTAATGTGGACTTTTTGGCCCAATATATAATTTCAAAGCATACATTTCTATCTAAACTGTTCAACATAATATTTACAGTACCTTAATCGTCTGATGGCACCTGTATATACACACATGGTATTATATTAATGACAATGTTTACTTTAGTTTTTATTGAATAGTTTATAGATAAAATATGTATTATGTTTGCATTATGCTTACTTTCATTGTTTTTGTGCAGTTTAAATGTACAGTTGGCCAAAATCCTATATTAATGACAATGTTTACTTTAGTTTTTATTGAATAGTTTATAGATAAAATATGTATTATGTTTGCATTATGCTTACTTTCATTGTTTTTGTGCAGTTTAAATGTACAGTTGGCCAAAATCCTGTGTCATAATTTTAATTATGCTTTGCTCATCCTTCACTGTTGCTTAAATTACCCAATAGTAAAATGTTTTTTTTTATTAGTTTATAAACTGTCCTTGAAACATATAAACTAAATTTTGTGTTTGCAGATTCCTTTATCCCATCAAATTAATTTTTAGAAACTTGACAACATAACTGAAATGCTAACCAAACACAGTAAACAAAACAATAACAATAATTGCAATGTAAGTATTTGTCAAACCAAGATAACTAAATAGAATTGCCATGTGTTAAAAAGTACAATATGTGTAGCACAAATTATATTAGAAAAGGCTATAAGAGAACACAATCCACACATGGAATCCTTTTGTCCCTAGCCATCACTGCCAACACGCACTCGAATACATACGTCGTAAAGGCCCCCATTTTGCCATCTTCACTGACGGGTCTAAGACTGACTCTGGGGTAGGCCTCGCTGCTGTGTCCTCTACTAAGCTCTTTCAATTTTCTCTCCCGTGTCAAGCTTCTATCTTTACTGCTGAACTTTTAGCTATCCAGTCCGCTATTGACATTATACGTGATACCCCTCAACAGTCCTTTATAATTTACAGTGACTCTCGTAGTCCCCTCGAAGCGCTCCGTGCTTATTCGTCCTCCCACGTAATAATTTTGTCCATACAACGCGCTCTCCATGAGATGAGTCTACGTAGATTCCGGGTCCAGTTGTGTTGGATTCCTGCTCACATCGGTGTCCGTGGCAATGAAGATGCCGATGCTGCAGCTAAGGATGCTATTTTAATGATCCCTCGCCAGCCCCACCTTCCATTGGGTGATTGGCTGTCCTTACTCAACCCTTCTATTCTTAGCACGTGGCAATCTATTTGAGATGCTCTATCCTGCAATAATAACCTCTGTGCGATCAAACCTTCTGTCCGTCCTTGGCCCTCCTCTTCCAGGTCTCACAGGTGTGAAGAAGTTTTACTAACTAGACTTAGGATAGGCCATTCCCGGCTGACTCGCGGTTATTTAATGTCCACTCCTCGAACTCCGCCCCCTACCTGCTCTTCCTGTCATTCCCTTCTCATTGTTCGCCACGTCTTTGACTGCCCAGATACTGCCCGTCTGCATACAGCTTGTTTTGGTACTAAATAATTCGCTGACCTTTTATCCGATTATCCGTCCTTTTCCTTCCCCCCGCCATCGTCCATTTTTTGCGTCACCTTAAGCTCCTTTCAGTAATCTGATCTAATCCTTTGGGCCAGACCTATGAGAGTTCCGTATGGAGCTCAGTGGTCTGGTTAATCTGCTCTACATAACTAACTAACTAACCAGGGTGCTCTCTTTTATAATTCAAGTACATTGGGGTTTGTAATTGATGATTACTTTTAAGAACGGGGTGTTACTTATATTACAAGAGGAGGTCAAATAAGTGGATCAGAGAGAGGCACTGTGTACTAGAAAATTCAAAGATATACAAGAAGAATTGTAATATTGAAGTTAAGTGGGAAAGTAAAAAAAAGCAAGGCTGAGGTGGTATGGACATGTACGATAGTGATATGACAGGAGAATGAAGCAAAAGATATACTGTGTAGATTATAGTGGATAGAAGATTAAGCGGAAGACAGAGAATCCGATTGATAAAAGGTTCTCTCTCCAAACTCCTGCACGTCATAATGCCTGAGAACAGCACTCTGCTGGTCTGCCAATGACAAAGTTTAAAGTACTGATGTAGAGGATACAACAAATATACAATTCTGAACTAAACTATCATGGTTGACTCGTAACAAGTTGAGTTATCAGTGGAAAAGCAGAAATGTATTACCTGGTCAATATATACTCGCCGCTGTAGCATGATTTCTTTGGCCAACTGTACCTTTATATTTATACAGCTACACAAGCATTTTTTCTGGCAGCTATTTTTCATTATCAACTTTGTTCCAGCTGTGCAGTGGCACCGTAGCAGTAACTATGCTGATAGTTAAAGTCTTATAAAATATTATTTACCCCTGCAGTATGATGACCCCATTTATAATATATTAGACAATTTTTACCCAGATTAAGCTGGGCCTCTAGAAATTTATCTATCTATCTATTGCCGAACGTCTTACTCCCCTTTATGAGGGTGGCCCTACTCAAAATGCCCCCAAGTGAACCTGTCCCCCGTAAGAAGGAAAACCCATGCCAGTTTATTCAAGGACTTACAGGATTGACCACTCAATTTAAGATCCATCCGACTCCGAGGCCCTCTATGTATCTTTTTGGCACTATTTTTTCATCAGTGGTGGGTGGCTAGGCCATCCACCAACCTGCTTCACCCTTAGGTTAGTAGTAAGAATTTGTATAAGTATTGCTCCCTTAGAAGGATTGCTGACCAAGGCTGACGAGTTCCATTCACCCAGATTTTTATAAGGTTGTCTCCCCTTGATAGGTTGTCGAGCAAGGTTGACGAGTCCCATCCACCTGTCAAGAAATCAAAGCGTGTAAAACCTGTTTCAATTATTTCAATTTATTGGTGGCTCCTTACGTCAATGACGTAAGAGCCTATGATAATATGGCCTCGTTCCGGGCTCCTCAGAGCCCGGGTTAACCTCGATTACGGCGGTCGAGAACCAAGATCATCTTAGGGGGTACCCCTTAATCATTCCTATGGTACGTCATTGAGACGGAGCCACTGAAAAGTAGGAAATAAAAAAGAAAAGAATTAACACAGTTTGAACACCGCGCCTCAGCGCATTCCGATCTTCCTCTGCTTCCCATAAGCCTGACTCATACCTCCTCCTGCCCAGGAGCGACCTCTCTCGACCGGCGACCAACAGGAAACAACACAAATCCCTTGCTCCCTTTTTCAGTTTCCATAGCCCCTCCCAAATGCATCAGCTCTTAGTCCAAAGTGAGTCTAATTGCATAGTGAGTTGTTTATGCGTTTAGGAATGTATTTTTCGTAATTGTATTTCACTTGTAACCTGAATAAGCAAGGACTTAGTTTTCCAGGCTGGTCGCCGTTCGTGTATTCAGGACCACTTTGCTTCAACTAAATGTGTTATCTTTAATATCTTACGAGCCTTGGCTCTTTAGCTGCAGTGTCCTTTTTTTCTTTTCTTTTTTCCTGTGAAAGTGTGTATTAACATTGTAACTAAAATTTATTTCCTTAAGTGTTGAGTGCTATATTAGTGTCAAATTCATAGAATTTTATCCCTTTGCTTGTACTCCCCATGCCAGGGGTTACTTTCATAACCAATCACTGCTAAGTTACTCATTAATTTATCACATATTGTAGAAAATAGATGGTTCTTCCCATATCAACTGCAATACCTTCAGTACCTACCATCAAAACCTTCTATGAGATGGTGGAATTCTTAATGCCTCACATTATTCAATCAAGAGTGCTTTTTCATACAGTGTTTGTCTTCAAGACAGATATATGCATTATTTTCAGTGTTAAAAACACCAAAGATTTATAGCTGATAACATAATTTTGTGATGTCAAATACATATACAAACTTTTATAGTAGCCTATTTCACTACTTTTAGGCACTCGTATTTATTTTTCCAAAGGGTAGGCTACCAATTAGGCCTACAACAAGTAGCCAGAGTACTCGAAATAATACCTTGATTGAATTTATCTCACTGACCTACAAAGATATAATAAATTTAAAAAAAGCATATTTAGCCTACAGTATATCTCGCTAACTTACAAAGATATAAAAAAACTGAAAGTTATACAATTTTAAAAAACATATTTATATCTCACTGACTTACAAAGATATAATTTTTGTACTGACTTACAAAGATATGAGAACTTTAAAAACGTACAAGTTACATAACGGGTCGCCAATTAACCCTGGAACTACGGGGAGACTCTTAAGAGTTCCCCCGGCGGACTGCGGGAAGACTCTTAAGAGTCAGAGAAAAAAAATTAAACTTTTGACATCGAAAAAAAAAAAAAAAAAATTATTTATTTATTTATTTTTATTTTTTGTTGTCCCCTGGGCCATGCAAAATCTCAGTCCTCTACCTCCCCTCCTTCCCCACTTTCCTCCTCTCCTTCAGTTATCACCTATTTTCCCTGTTATTCCCTTATTCTGAGGTATATTTTCGTGCTAACATTAGCGAGTTGCAAGCAGGGCGTTGTCATTAACTGATAGCAAACGAGTGCAAGAGAGAGAGAGAGAGTATCGATCGACTGTGTCTCAGTGGCCTTGGGGGAAATTGGCGGGAAAGCAGCTTGCCTCACCCATACATTATACAACTCGCGGGCTATATCTCCGATTTTGACCATCCAAACGATGTTTTCACTCGTTTTATTGTTGTTTCAGGTTAATACAGTACCTTTATAATCAACCCATAATAGGCGCGTATGGATAAGTATTAATGCTATTTATGGTAAAATGAATATTTTAGTGACGGAAACACCTCAAATACATGCGCACAGGGAGAGGTGTCTAATTACCCCCATGCGCACTTGTTAGGTTAACACTCGTGGACGAGTAGGCCTAACCTTACGAGTACGAAGTCCGCCGGACCCTTTTCGAAAATTCTCAAGCCCCCGGGTACCCTAGACCTTATCTAGCCCCAGGTACCAATACTACCGGTAAAAACAGTCCTGGTCACCACTAGGCTATGACCGGTCACTCTGGAAACTGTTAAAAAAAACTAGACAACCCCGAGTACAGTACTAATAGGCCTTAGCCGGGTACGCGGGAGGCTGTCACAACAATGACGATCCCGGAGTCCAGGACAAGCCCACTGGCAACAGTCCCGGACTCCAATAAACCATTTACCGGATACTCTAGGCCTTACCTACATAGCCCTGAGTACTAATAGGCCATAGCCGAGTACTCTGGAGGCTGTCACGACGATGACAAACCCCGGTACCAAGACAAGCCCGCCGGAAACCAGGCTATGCGTTTTCATACTCCACCTTGAATGTTTACACAGATCAGCTGGAACAACAGTGACCTTGTCATGTAAGGTTTCTCTTGTTATTTTCTCTGTTTAGGATTATCGCCGGGTACTCTTGGCTTGGTCTTACGATAATAAGGATGTCTTAACATAGAGACATATTACGATACCAGGCACCATGAAATAGTTCATAGTTTCACTATGACAAGCCCGGGTACTGAAAACCATATGGGTGCTGTGTTACCCAAAGCCTTGTCATACTATGACAAGAACAAGTCCGAGTAACAGATATTATCTTACCGGGTACCCTAAGCTTTGTCACACTTTAATAAAGACGAACCAGGGTTCCAATAATGGAATCAAATGGAAATTATTGCGGGGTACCCTAGGCTTGGTCACATTATAGTAAGGATGTCATACCATATTAGAGACAGGCCCGGCTACCAGTAATTAACATAACTATCAGACTTACGATAGAAACGAGAGCTTACATAAGTACTTCTCTCTAATTAGCTTATTTAAAGTACCGGTAAACAATACAAGGCTAGATCCTAATTTTGCCCAAGTTAAGTAGGCCTAGGCAGGAGCGGATCCAGTTCAGGCTTAAGAGGGGGGCTGATCTATATACATGAGGGGCGCCATAACTTTATATGTATTGTATTTCAGATAAAATCCAGTATATATCAGATGTAAGGGCGCAAGTTTGGTCACTAAGGGTGGGGCGGCTGCCCCCCCTGGATCCGCCACTGGGCCTAAGCCTAATAAGTCTTCTTTACATCTCTCTATGCAACATTGACTCCATGGTATTGATTCACAGGCTCAGGTAATGCGCTGCGTTACCAGAGAAGAATCTGGACATCAATCAAATCGTTCCCTCCCGGCCAAGTGATACCCTCAGCAAGAGATGAACAGTATTCCAGATTTCAAGGCCAGGGTAGACCTAACCATTTCACCTGTTACTCCCTTCACTCAGCTAACAAAACTGTAATCTTTAGGGTGAGTTCACTGGGCAAAACTCTAGAAGTTTCAGGTTCACCTAAGTAGATTCTCACTAACTACATAGGCCTAATTGTAATTAATTTCCAGGAAATTAGTACAAGTTTTCTTTCCCTTTCTAAAAAGGCTATACCTGACTAAAAAATTACCAAGTAATTATACCCAGTGACACCGAGTAATAATTCACTAGACTATTTCTTAGATAAAAGGCAACTGCAGTTTATTTAAAATAAATTAGGCTATGCATGACTAGATCCTATTTTTGCCAAATCTAAGCCGATCTAATAATTCCGGTATTATTTCCACCATGCAACATTAACTCCTTGGTATTTCACAGGCGAGCTGCTGCATTACCGGAGAAGAGGGTCTTCAACAATTAGAACGACCCCTTTCGGCCAAGTAATAACCACTGGAGGAGCCCAACACCTTACATTTTAAGGCGAGTTCATTTTTACAAAACACTAAACATTCCCGGCTCACCGGCTAAGTGGCTTATGTCACTAAGTGACTATGTCACTAAGTGACTAAGTCACTAATCATAATTTTGTTAATAACCATGACCCAAAAAACCATGGTAACATTCAAGACAGCTAGAGCCGCCTTATTTACCAAAGTTTCTTTATATTTTTTCCAAGGAATATAGTGTTTAATTGTTGTTTTTCATAATTTGAGTGGAGGATTTGCTTTAACTTACCCATTATTAATTAATCTGAAGATACTCCGTCAAATGGCGCCATTTATTGGGTGAATCGCGCTTTTACAGTAGGTAAGGAAAATTGTGGGTAGGCCATGCACGCTTTCAAAATGTACAAATATTATATTAGATTAGATTAACCTAACCTAACCAAACCTAACCTAATAGCGCTAATATAATATATTTTTTTGTGAGTAACGTTCAAGCCATTTATTGGGTGAATCGCACTCATCGCATCTTTCAAAACAGAAGAAGAGGACCCAGGTCGAAGGATTCATTGGGTGCAATGCTTTGTTTACGTTCGGGACATTATTTTCGTGTTATTTTTCGGTGTAATCGGGTTTTTTCAAGTGTCGATAACGAAATTCCTCCATGCGGACTATAATGAGAAAAATATGGCGAGTCTATTGGTCCCTATTTTCCCTAATAAATTATTTCTAATAGGGCTGCGAAAGAGGTCTTGAATATTATCAAAACCATTTATGCCCTCGATCACATGCAAACAAGTGTTATTATTGTGTGGGGTTCGGTAAAAGTCTTACATTTCAGGTACCTTAAACAAAATATCCAGGTATTATGGAGGCAAAGTATGTAAGTTTTTTTAGAAATATCTTTTTCTAGAACCCCTAGCTTCTCTCCATCTCCTGACAAGAAAATGTCTGGATCTAGCAGGAAAAGACATAGGTCCTCCAACTCAAATTCTTCCTGTAAATAAACAGAAGAAAGTGAGAAAATCTCAAACTAAAAGGCGACCTGCTAAGTACCAAACTTCCCCGACTCGACTCGCAGTCATGATTCCAAAATCCTGCATTCTACACCACATACCCCCAGACTTTTGACATGGTCTAATGTGGTCAGCCACCCGGCTAACCCTATTACATCAAAAAACATAAATTACCTGTCTCATCTACTTCCTTGACTGATCCAAGTTCTGAGGGTATCAGTTCCCCTCCACTTTCCCTAGTACAGTTAGCTGATACTATTGAACAGCAATCTGAATGAACCCAGTTGCTTGCTCCACCCACATTAAAGCACCCTAAACTGATTCAGGTGAATATTGAAGCTGCAGTACATAAACCCATACACTAATCCTACGGACTTACCTGTTCGTTTAGACCCTTCTCTGGCAGCTCCAGACATTATGGTCACAGTACGGTTGGGGCAATACGGAAAAAGTACTTCCTAAGGATACCCCAGAACCTTTGGTCATAAGCAATGCTATGGTAGGGTGGTATGAATTGGAAACCAGTAACCATACCGAAGAGGGTTGGAGTAGAATGAGTACCATGGTTATCCATTAGTACAAAGTGAAGAAGAGTTTTCTAATATAGTCCCTACTCAGAGCCCGCCTGGTGGCTTGGTGGGTGAACTTCAGGTATTTTCTTAAAATCTATGCATGAGTTGACAGACAAAATTGAACAGAAATTTACGTTTTTAGATAAAGCTATCCGAGATCTCCAAAGTAGTTCTCTGGCTCCACCCATGTTACAATATGCCATACCAGACACAGTCCCACTGTCTCATTTACCTGCCCAGCCTAAACAACCTACTCATGAAATGTTCAAGAAGCTTCCCCCTCTACTAATTGGTGAATCTCAATACTGGAAACAATTACCAGGATAGCACCTACTAATGCTGACACAGGTCATTCAGACTTGGTGCCAATACCAAATGAGTGGATTATTAAAAGAGACGAGCTTAGGCATCTACAGTACATACAACGATGCACAAGACCGATTGCTGGACGTAATAAAAAATTTACCACTATGCATATATACAACTCCGACTCTATTCCCCAGGAGTTCTGGAAATATCTCAGATCTCCAACAATAGTTGTACACCAACTAGTTGACCCCATGATTAATACACCTACCCTGCACGGACTGACAAAGACTTTAAACTACAACAAAGAACCCATAGGTTACTGTGAAATTTTATCACACAACAACAACTTGCACAAGCCATGAGGCAAGTAGCAGATTCTATCCCGGACCAAACTCCAGGTCTGCACTTCATTTTATCAGAAGAGCTTCACGTGTTAATTCTCGGATGACCACTGTGAATATCAAGATTGCAATTTTTAAGGCAACTAGAGCTAGACAGTATCCACTCACCCAATTGTCCTAGAATATACCCAAAGATATTGCTACTCCGGCTCTCTTCTTAACTCGATTCACATGCAGATTGTTTCCCCAAACGACCTGGAATAAGGTTCATGCTCTGTTGCTAAGCCCTCAGAGAGACTTGTTTGGCCAGTTTACTGGCAAACAAGCTAACCCCCCTCAGAGCTCAGTCTAACAATGGACAACTATCTCTAGAGTTAAAAAAAACATTGATGAACCAAATGTTGACAGACAATGTTGTGACTTAGGTGCCAGAAGGCATGCCAGCTTCTCTATCACACATGTTCCCCTCCCCAAAAGGGACAGTCTACAACTAAAGCCTACGATAGACAGGTTCCTCCTCAACAAATTAATTCACAATATGAAGTTCAGGATGTTAACTATTTCCCAAGTAAACCTAATTCTATAACCAAGGTCTGAATAATTACTCTAGCTATAGAAGACTCCTACTGGTACATCACAATAGCAAGAGGTACCAAAAGTTCCTAGCTATCCCATTCAGAATCAAAGCGGCAATGTTCACCAGAACTCCTTTCAGCTTGATCATGGCTCCCAAAATGTTTCACCAAGATAGTGAAACAATCTCTCCTCCCTCTACTCAAAGACGGTGTAAAAATACTGCTTTACCTTCAAGACTGGATGATGCTGTGGTCTTCCCCACACCATTACCAAGAACAAACCTTGATAGTCATGCAACATGGGACAAAGTTGGTTTTCAGAGTAAAATTAGAGAAATCAAAATCTCACTCCTACACAATCAACAGAATGAATAGCATTAATCTGGGATACACAACTTCAGACTATAAAACAAAATCCAACCAATGCCAAACGTCTTCAAATAAAACTGTTCAAGTATTGCATACCAAGACTATAACCAGGAAACTTTGGGAATTCCCTATAGGCCCTCGAAACTGGGCTCACAATTACAAGGCCCCTAGGCTTCCTCAGGTTGAAGGAACTAATCTGGCCAGGCAACAAAGCCTTCCCTCTAACACCTCACAATTCCCCTCTCTTCATCCCAAAGAGAATTCTACACCCTCTGTCATTTGTGGTAAAACCTCAGGTAAAGGGATCAGTGACACATTGGTCAGATCCACCTCCCACTCTATGGGTGGACACAGACACCTCGAGTCTAATAGGATGGGACTATCAGTCAACGGAAGGCCATCAGAATCACGGGAAAGGGACAACATTAAGTCAGGGTCACATCAATACCCAAGAGCTAACAATCCCTTTAATTTTCCCAGAGTTCATGTTGTTGTTCCCCAAGCTGCCTGGCCGAACAGCCCCAAGGCCCCGAGTAAGGCCAAGGCCATAAACGAGCGCCCCCACAGAACCCTCCCTGCCGACCACAATAAAGCCTGGGTGACCGAAGCCACTCCATGGCGGGGAGCTGAGAGGGTGCGTAAACGCCCGGGAAACCAAAGCCCCACCCAGGGCCCTGTGCCCCTCAGCAATTATGAAGAGAAAGTTGAGGGGCAAAGGAATAATGTGACGCTTTAGCTTCCAATCTTGGTAGATTGGGAGGTCAATCTACGGAAGAGACGCCGTCACTTGAGATCTAGAAAATATATAAGTAAAAGGAACAGTCAGAGTAAGCTATGGGTATGGCAGAGATCGCTCAGGTCTCACTCTGATAGACCAGCCCATCGCCAGAAGTTCATGTAATGTCATTGACCTCCAGGTCAAGGGCATGCCGGATGGACAACATGACCACTGTAATTTGATGCAGGAAACAGGTCCCCACCCGGGCCAGGTTTCCCCAAGATCTCTCGGAAAAGATATGCTCTCTAGCCCAAAAACATTCCATATTAATCCATGCAACAGATCTACCAGGGATCTTCAATCTGTGGACGGATGCTCAGTCCAAGGGAAATTACCTCAGCGGAATGGGCTTTCAAACAAAAAGCAGCCAACCACTTAATTCGCCCAATTGTTACACCAAACCGATCTGTTTACATCTCGTAAAATCAACGAAGCTCCAGTCGTACATATCTCGGAATGACAACACGAGAAAGGGGCCCAGATGCCCTCACAGTGAATTGGAACAGGTGGACATAGAATTTGATGTGAGAATCATTCATCACCTCAGGTTTCAGGGTCAAATGGGCCGGGTTGCCCCTATGTGGCCTACTCAGGTATTGCACACTCAACTTACTCAGTGGTACAAGAACCTCTGCAACCCCCCCCCCCCCCCTGTCCGATTTCCACTTGAAAGAAATTGGAAACCTGCAGACCTCGCTCAATTTTACTATGTGGACATTCTCAAATCCAAATGGCTACCGGCCTACGGCAAGGAAATCACGGATACGCTCACTAATCAATACACAGCATCAACTTAGACAGTATAGTTCACACTGTAAACAATTTACAACTTGGAGTGTAGAGTCAACCCAGCAGTCTCCATCGGTTGCTTTGTTACTGAAGCACCTAAATTGCTTAATCGGTTTTTAAAAACTAACAGTTAACACACTTATAAACCACGTATCGGCAGAAAGCAACCCTTCTTGTCTCTTACTGGTTTACCTTTGCCCCAGAAAGACAAACATGGTTTTATGTAGGCTTGCTTTAAGCTCAGAGCCCCAAATCGTCATTTGCTTCCTCAATGGTCAATCACGAGGGTCCTAACTTTGTCACAGTCTAGGTCTTATCCTGTGAGACCAAATACAGACAAGAAACTTAAAAAAGTGTGTGTCTCTGATGACCCTGGCTACTGTCCATAGGTTCTCAGAATGGACAGCCATGGCAAGGTCCACTAACTGTCTATGTTTTTTGCCCCTAATAATGATTCTGTACATATGGTTACTGCACCAGATTCATCGCAAAAATGAGCACCAGGAACATATCCTTACACCTCTCTTTATTCCTGCCTTGAAAAGAGCAAAGATACTCCATGTTCTATGCCCTGTTAAAGCACTATATACCTACTCTAAGTCTGTTATTCCTAGGAATACGACACAATTGTGGTTTCCTCCAGAAGGTTCAATAAGGTCAGGAAAGAAAGTGTTAGCAACCTTTATTGCAGATATAATTAAGGAAGCTGAGCCTCAGTTGATTGCATAAAACCCATGATATGCACATATGGGCCACCACCAGGAGTTTTCCCCATTGGTCTTTCAGTGTAGGATATAACTCAGACGGGTCTTTGGTCCTCTAACACGGTGTTCCCTAGCCATATGCTTATCGCTACATCTGGATAAGACACAAATTACCAAGCATAGCGTTGAGGCTGGAACATGCCCACTGAGGCCAATAAGTAGATGGATATATTTGTTCAATGCTTTTATTACCAGTGTTGGAAGGTAATAGAAGTTGTGTCCTACCATCCACCTTAAAGGAAAAAGGAGGGGGCGTGTTTCCATGACAAGTTGGCAGGACACACAATCCGAATGGATAGCAGGAGTGCTATTACTGCACTAGAATGTTACATAGCAATTCCTATACATTATTGCAATGTGTAACTTTATTGTTAATTTTTTTTTTTTTTTTGGGATATACGATTACCAGTATTCACACCTCAGTAGTTCTATTCTTCTGAGATAAGGCTTCTTTAACCCTTAAAGATCGGGGCCGGACTTAAGTCCGGCTCCAATTTGCAGCAAGTTAGGAGCATTATTAAGGCTTTTAAAGGGTTAAAATAGAGTGCAAATGGCCGGGAGCACAGCGGGCCAGACACCCGACTCCCAGGGCTTACCGCCGCCCATTAACTCATGTTCCCTGTGTTCTCGAGAGGCCGGCAGTGTAGCCAGTAGTGAGCATAGCTGGGAAAAATATGCCGCTATACGCTAAACTCCCATGTTACTGGTATCACTGTACGAGAACCACGAGTGCTACGTAGCTCGTTCTGGTCTCATTTTGAAGCTTTTAGTGCCTAGTTTTTTGCTAAATAATTTTTTTTTTCATGCAGATACTTGATTTATCATTCAGGAGGGGCTGAATATGCCCAAATAAGCCCAAAACCCCCCGCTAGACAAGGGTTAATGGTACCCGCCTTATACATCTTTTTCTTACTGCTATACTGTACTCTTATATTTAAACACATGTCACAGTTTTCGTTTTTTGGTCTTCCTAATAGATTCTTGTTTTTAGCTTGATGAGCATATGAAGGTCCCTCCACCGGTCGTGATATTCTAGGCTCTTACGTCATTGACGTAAGGAGCTAACAATAAATTACGGTTTTGACAACCCATAGGGAAGGAAGGAAAAACTAATATTTATTGGTGGCTTCTGAAGTCAATGACGACAATAGCCCTCCCACCATCCCCTTCCCATTCACATGCCCAACTTGATATACTTTAGAGGTCGCTCCTGGGCAGGAGGAGGTATGAGTCAGGCTCATGGGAAGCAGATGAAGATCGGAATGCGCTGAGGCGCGGTGTTCAAACTGTGTTAATTCTTTTCGTTTTTATTTCCTACTTTTCAGTGGCTCCGTCTCAATGACGTACCTTAGGAATGATTAAGGGGTACCCCCTAAGATGATCTTGGTTCTCGACCGCCGTAATCGAGGTTAACCCGGGCTCTGAGGAGCCCGGAACGAGGCCATATTATCATAGGCTCTTATGTCATTGACTTCAGGAGCCACCAATAAAAATTAGTTTTTCCTTCCTTCCCTACGGGTTGTCAAAACCGTATTGATTCACAGATGTCCTTTCTAATCTAAATAAAATCACATTATATAAGCCAACATATAAGAAAAAATATATGTCATCGCATCGTACCGAAGGGGTTAAGACACTGCCAAATCAGAATGGCTGAAATATATTGGGATCTCCCTTTTTGGCAGCTTCCAGGCACCTTAATGAATCTCACACTGGTAGCCAATTACTTTAGTATAATTCACTTTGGCTTATTCTTCCAGCATTGTGCCACACTTTAGAATTATTTTTACTTGTCGCAACTAGTCTCGGAAGATAAAAGGTAAAATAGTTTGTAACCAATATATTTATAATGCATAATCAATGTTATACATACAGTATGTGTCTACCATTATCTCATAGAATGTTTAGTACAGTACTGTATATTGTACTACCATAACCTATTTTGCATATATTTAGTAAATATTTAAAAATAATAGATGGAAATATTTTAGACTTCATTATAATTAATATAATAGTCATGCTTAAGTTAGGATATTCTACAAAATATTTTCATTTGACAGCTATTTCCATTTTCGAAACACTTTCAAACTAATAATATGTTTTATATATCTTTTGTCCTCAAGTTGGAGGGTAGTAGATCAGTATACTGCTTTGTTATTTATATTAAAAACGAGCATATACAATATATTTGTAGGCAATCTATGATTTTAGTGGATGGTGTTTCAGAATTGCTACATGTTTTTGTACAGTGAAAGATAAATATTATTGAACTGAAGTAATAGTAAAGTACATTAGTTTGCACTGTTTTGTGTGTGAAAGAATAAACTAGATCGTTTAACTTCACACACACGGGGCTGTTCGGCCAGGCAGCTTAGGGAACGACAACAACAAAAACAATTTCACACACTTTAAGGGGAGATTGACCGTTTGTTTGGTCTAGTAGTTAATTTATTCATATATTTTTTTAGTTTCCTCCCTAGACCTCCATCAAGCTTAGAAAAACACCCCCTAGACCCCTCTTCAAGATAAATTTGTATATTTTTTGTTAGAAAAATGTTCCTGCCAGAGGTCGGTTCCTCATAAAATTGCAGGCTCGCTATCGCTCGCCAGGAAATAATCAACATCTAAATGGCAAGAAAGGTCTTAAAATTGACAACGAAATGCAGCGAAAGGTGGTAAAATCGCCAAACTAATGGGCCGAAGGTCTTATAATCTCAAAACTAGTGGGGCTAAACATTAGGGAGAAGGGGGTCCAGAAAAACGGTCTGCCTCCCCTTAATATAGTTTGTGTGTCACTAACTTGACAAATATATATAATAATGTGAAAGGAATAAAAAAAACATGCCAATGTATTTGTACTAGGTCTTGTGTCTTTACATAATAGACTATAGGTGTTACTGAAGAGAATAGCTTATATTGCTAAACATGTACAACATTCATCAGGAGCATTAAGTGGGAGGTAGTTGCTTTTTCTGGACCCACTTCTCTCTCACGTTTAGCCCCATTAGTTTTTGAGATTTTAAAATGTTCACCCCATTCGTGCCATTTAGGTGTCCATTTTTTCCTGGCGAGCAATAGCGAGCCTGTAATATTGGAGGAATTCTTCTACTGAAAAATGTACAAATTTATCTAGAAGGGGGATCTTGAGGATAATTGATTAAGCTTGATGGAGATTAAGGGAGGAAACTATAACAAAAATAAATACATACAGTAAATGAATAAACTAATAAAGAAACCCTACCCCCTTAACCCTTTCACGCACATATGACACAGAGGTTGCCAGATTAGCAATAAGAAATAGAGTTCTCTCCCTCTTATAATTACCTCTCCAAAATTAGTTTTCTGCCCACAGCTAACTCAAAGACAACTGCAGAGGTTGAAGTAACTAAACCAAAGGTTTCTAAATACCCCTGATGGTAACAAAGGCTTTAAAGTATCCCTAATAGGCTCAAAATCGTGTCATATGTCGGAGAGGGTTAAACTCATAAATTGCAAGATTAGGATATGAAATGATCCCGTCAAGTGCTTTCAGGAAGGATCATTGCAATTTACGAGCTAATATGGTTGACAAGACAGTGGTTTCATTCTTTGATGTGAAAAAATATATATACAGTATTATGATCATTGGTTTTTACACATTGTCAGTAATATTTACTGGTTCAACGTCTTGTGGGCTATTATGATATTTTGTTTAATTATTATTGAAGATTTTGCATGCTTTTGCCGTTTTCGAGCAACGTATTTTAGTTTGTCCCCTAGGCTAACAAAAACGCCTTCCCAGATTTCCTTTAAAGTAAAAAATACCCACCCAGACCCTCTTCAAGCTAAATTTGTACATTTTTCTATAGTAATATGTCCTGGCCAAAGGCCCATTTCTTTCAAGTTACAGGGTCGCTATTGCTCGCCCAGAAACAAATCGACACTTGAATGGGGTGAAGCGTCTAATTATCACCAAACTATTGGGGTGAAATGTCTAAAAAATCTCCAAACTAATGGAATGAAATGGGCGATCCAAAGAAATCTCCCTTGGATCAAATAGGGTTAAGCAGAATATTTATAGTGTCACCATAATGAGTCTGTATTAAGCTCTATCAACTAATCATCAAGGAATGAATGGCTGAAAATGCTTGGTGGTGTTGGAAATTTTAAATAAACATGAATTTTAATATCTTGTTCTATTTGGTTGATAGGAAACTGGAGTTGAAGTTGAGGAGAGGCCAATTAACCCTTTGACTATGAGAGTAAAAGACAACTAGGCTTTTGTATCGGTTCACTTCAGTTTGTTAGGCTGTGGAGGAAAGGACTGTGATATACTCTGTTCCAAATAAGTAGGCCAAATCTCTTTAACATTAACCTCGAACTCACAAACGACTAGAGTACTTGAGCTAATATTTCCACCATTGGGGAAGAGTCAGTTAGGGAATAGGTGTGGACATTTACAGCCCATTTGCTCTAGTCCTTATTGAGTTACAGAGGATAGGGTTCACAATTTCTGGCCTACCTATTTGGAACAGGGCAGCATGATGTGAGAGGGTTATGTGGAAAAAAATAGATATGTTTGGGAGAGTTAGAGTTTCTGTATCTGTATCTTCTCTTTTATATACTGAGGGAGAGGGTGCAACAGGGGAAGAGGGTTGTAGGAACGCTGAAAGCAGTAACAAGAAATAGGGTGGTCAGTATTGAAGTGAAGAAGTCCTTGCATAATTAATTTCATTGGGGGTGTTTGGGTTGTGGTGAAATTAATAAAATATAGATGACAGTGTGGTAATCCCGACACTGACTTACGGAAGCGAAGCATGCACGTTGGTGGAGAGACTCAGACCAAGAGTGAGAAGGGTGGAAATGAGTTACTTGAAAAGTGCATGCAGAGTTACATGGAGGGATAGACAGACGAATGAGGAAGTAAGAAGGTGTGGTGTGAAGGTAGATGTGCTGGAAAGTGTGAAAAGGAACACCTTGACATGGTTCTGCCATATGGAATGTATGGGAAGCGAGAGAATTACTAAGAGGGTGTACGAGAGCGAGGTGGAAGGACAGAGAGGGAGAGGTAAACCGAAAGAGAGGTGGAAGGATGGGGTGAAGAAGTATATGGATGAAGGTGGTGCTGGTTGGGAGGAGGGGCATCGACTGACTGGGGCATGGAGCGGTTCATTCTTAACACCCCTTCGGGGATCACGGCGTCAGGCAATAGATAGATAGATAGCTTATTGAATCTTGGCTTCAGTTTTCTGTCAACCAGATTTTAGCTTAGAGAGACTGGGTTATGAGTGTACTGTTACTTAGGGGAAAGGGTTTATTTTTTGGTCAATTATTTCATATATTTATTATTTTTTTAGTTTCCGCCCTAGACCTCCATCAAACTTAAAAAAACATCCATTAGATCCCCTTTCTAGATTAATTTGTAAATTTTTCGGTAGAAAAATGTCCCGGCCCCAGTTCTTTCAACATTACAGGCTCACTATCGTTCGCCAGGGAATAAAATCAATACCTAGATAGCACAAAAGGTCTTAGTATTGACAAGGAAATGGGGCGGAAGGTCTTAAAATTGACAAACTAATGGGGCAAACATCTTAAAATCTGAAAACAAATGGGGCTAAACATGAGGGAGAAGGGATCTAGAAAACAACCTAAAGAGACCTATGGATTATGAGTGTACAGTACTGTTATTAAAATGCTTTATCGCTAAACGGCTTCACATTGGGTGTCGAGAGCTTTCAAACACCTCTGTTGGGTGGTGGACCAAGTGCCGATAGTTTCATTATTGTTTTATAAATACCTGTATGTGTTTCTTCCTTTTGATAACATTTGGTTAATAAAGTCATAATTCACGAATTTATGTATTTTAATTGATCATATAGGCCTACTGTTTAATAAACTTGATTGTACTTATTCTGTATGACTAACTAGACTCAATATTCAGGAAGACTACAATCTATAAGATCATAGATAAATCCTGGTGTGGATTTGTGTGCTACTCTAAACCTACTACAATTGCCTTCCAATTTTGCAATTAAAACCCTAATTAGCTGTTTCTCATAGAATATACTGCAGTTGAAAGAATGAGATCAGTTGGAAGTTTATTTAATTTATAACCATTGAGGTTATTAAATTTCCATATATTGCTAGATGTCTTAGTTCTTAAGGTTTCAGAATCTTTTCAGATTAAATGGGTATGCATGTCCTCTTCAGATACAGACACTCCTCATTTATTTTTTGAATTTCGTTCATATACAGTGGATTTATATACTGCTAGACTCTCCCCATGGATCTCAAAAAATCTACTACTGACATAAACTGTACCCCACACTCCATAGCCGGTAAAGTGCCACCCTGTGCCAATTTTCTGACCACCATACCGGTCAGACCATTCCATTGACAGAACAGTAATGATATTATGGTGCTAGACCCTCCCCATGGATCCCAACACTACTGGTATACACTGAACCTCACACACCATAGCCGGTTGCCGGTACAGTGCCACCCTGTGCCAATATTGTAACCACCATACTGGTCAGACCGTTCCATGGACAGTATTGATATTATGGTAATAGACCCTCCCCATAGACCCCAACACAATCCACTAGTGACATACACTATATCCCACACACTATAGCCGGTAAAGTGCCATCCTGTGTATATTGGGGCCTCCATACCGGTCAAACCATTCAAAGTAGCTCAATGATTATATGGTTTTAGACCCTCCCCATGGCCCTGATTACAACCCACCCTTAATATTTGGCGAAACATCTGCATCGTAGCTAGCATAGTGCCATCATATGCTAGTAGTATGACCTCCATACCAGTCAGAGCATTAAAGTACAGTACCTCAATATGGTGCTAATAGTTCCAAGGAGTTGTAGTGTACTTGAGAAAAATAGTAGGGGTTATTCCATACATTCATACTTAGCCTAAAGTTCCCCCCTGTTACTACTCTCCTTGACACGGTTGGGGGGCTTCGGGGCCGGCGACTGGGGCTTGATGGGGGATGGTTGTGGTAATTCTATCTATCTATTTCCCCTCAAGCTTTCGTCATCAGCTTGACTAATTTTGAGTAGTTTTTCCATTTCTCTTTCTATGTTTCTCCCCTTCTATTTTTATTCTGTCCCATTCGGTTGTCCTCGGGCAACCTGTATCTCGTGTATCCCTGGCCTGGCTAGGTAGCAGACTCCTGACCTGATTTGTCTTCGGTTGCTGTTGTGACCGGACTGACTTGATTCCCTTCGGTAATGCATTTTTTGCTTCTCGATGTGATTTTTTCTACCTTCGACCTAATCTCTCATTCTTCACCCTGATCACTTCTTGGTTGGTGTTGCGGTGTAGCAGTTCTTGCCTCATCCTTTGGCCCTGCCCTATAAGAGCTCTGGTGTGGAGCTCATGTGGTCTGGCTGAACTGGTGAATTGGAATGGGTGCCCAACCCCGAAAGGGGTTGAAATAGGGGAGCTATCCCCCCGCCAAAGGCGGCTTTCTAGGGCCTTTCCTAGCTGATGCTGAGAGGATTGGGTTCTAGTCATATGGTGATGGGCTGGTCTATCAGAGTGAGAACTGAGCGATCTCTGCCATACCCATAGCTTACTCCGACTGTTCCTTTTACTTATGTATTTCCTAGATCTCAAGTGACGGCGTCTTTTCCGTGGATTGACCTCCCAATCTACCAAGATTGGAAGCCAAAGCGTCACATTTTTCCTTTGCCCCTCAACTTTCTCTTCATAATTGCTGAGGGGCACAGGGCCCTGGGTGGGACTTTGGTTTCCCGGGCGTTTCCGCACCCTCCTCAGCTCCCCGCCATGGAGTGGCTTCGGTCACCCAGGCTTTATTGTGGTAGGCAGAGAGGGTTCTGTGGGGGGCGCTCAGTTATGGCCTTGGCCTTGCTCGGGGCCTTGGGGCTGTTCGGCCAGGCAGCTTGGGGAACAACAACAACAACAACAACTGGTGAATTGGCGAGAAATGTCTGCGTGTCTTCGCCTTCCTCGAATTGTTCCCCTACTGCCCTTCCCTCTCTATCTTGATCGAATCCTTCGGGCCAGCCCCATGAGAGTTCTTTTATGGAGCTCAGTGGTCTGGTTAAACTAATATTAAAAAAAAAAAAAAAAAAAAACCTAAAGTTCTTTGGCAAAATAGTGTTTATATACCATTTTTCAACAGCTGCCCATGAGGCAAATAATGCCCAAAATAGTAATGTTATATAACGTTGGAATCGCAACGGCGTGAAGAAGTCAAATATCTATCTATCTATCTATTGCCTGACGCCGTGATCCCCGAAGGTGTGTCCACGAAC
Source organism: Paralithodes platypus (assembly GCA_032716605.1). Taxonomy (NCBI): domain Eukaryota; kingdom Metazoa; phylum Arthropoda; class Malacostraca; order Decapoda; family Lithodidae; genus Paralithodes; species Paralithodes platypus. Next base: position 64,694,810 of record CM064509.1, read on the forward strand.
GAACCGCCCCCATGCACCTCTGTCCCCAGTCAGTCGACGCCCCTCCTCCCAACCAGAAAGCACCGCCTTCATCCATATACTTCCTCACTCCATCCTTCCACCTCTCTTTCGGTTTACCTCTCCCTCTCTGTCCTTCCACCTTGCTCTCGTACATCTTAGTCATTCTCTCGCTTCCCATGCGTTCCATATGGCCGAACCATCTCAAGGTGTTCCTTTTCACGCTTTCCAGCACATCTACCTCCACACTACACCTCCTTCTTACTTCCTCATTCGTCTGTCTATCCCCCCATGTAACTCTGCACGCACTTCTTAAGTAACTCATTTCCACCCCTCTCACTCTTGGTCTGAGTCTCTCCACCAACATCCATGCTTCGCTTCCGTAAGTCAGTGTCGGGATTACCACACTGTCATGCAAGCACTTCTTCACTTCCATATTGACCACCCTATTTCTTGTTACTGCTTTCAGCATTCCTACAACCCTCTTCCCCTGTTGCACCCTCTCCCGCACTTCTTCATCCATAGTCCCATCTTTACTCAACACACTACCCAGATACTTAAATGAGCTGACAATCTCCATAGCCTGACCGTTCAACTTCACCTCAAACTCTGTGGCTTCACCCTTTTCGAAGACCATAACCTTGCTCTTCCCCGCATTTACCTTCAGATTCCGTTTTTTGCATACTGTTCCAAACATATTTACCAGACCCTGCAACTCCCATTCATTATCGCTCATCAGAACTGTATCATCAGCAAACAGCAGTACAGGTAGCTTCCTGGTGATGGGCTGGTCTATCAGAGTGAGAACTGAGCGATCTCTGCCATACCCATAGCTTACTCTGACTGTTCCGTTTACTCATATATTTTCTAGATCTCAAGTGACGGCATCTCTTCCGTGGAGGTCATCCCAATCTACCAAGATTGGAAGCCAAAGCGTCACATTTTTCCTTTGCCCCTCAACTTTCTCTTCATAATTGCTGAGGGGCACAGGGCCCTGGGTGGGGCTTTGGTTTCCCGGGCGTTTCCGCACCCTCCTCAGCTCCCCGCCATGGAGTGGCTTCGGTCACCCAGGCTTTATTGTGGTCGGCAGGTAGGGTTCTGTAGGAGCGCTCGGTTATGGCCTTGGCCTTGCTCGGGGCCTTGGGGCTGTTCGGCCAAGCAGCTTGGGGAACAACAACAACAGGTAGCTTCCACTCATTTCCCTCCCTTATCAGCGATACACCAACATCCACTGCCCTTCCTTGTATTTCTTTCATGACTCCATCCATATATATATACAGTAAACAACCACGGGGACATCACACACCTCTGTTTCAACCCAACGTTCAGGTCAAAGAACTCGCTCTGCTCATTCTCCACACGTACTGCCGCCTTTGCACCCTCATACATGCTCTTCACTGCTTTCAGCAAATTGCCATCTACTCCGTATATTCTAAGTACTTTCCACATTCCTTCTCTATCCACTCTGTCATAGGCCTTCTCCAAGTCCATAAAGGCAACATACACCCTTTGTTGCTTCTCCAGATTTGTTTCCACAACACAATTCAGGGTAAAAATCTGATCTACACATCCTCTTCCCTTCCTAAAACCGCCCTGCTCATCACCTATCCATTTCTCCGTTCTCGCTCGCACTCTCTCAATCACTACCCTACTGTACACCTTCCCTACTACGCTTAGAAGACATATTCCTCGGTGGGTACCACACACTCCTTTTTCCCCTTTACCCTTATATAATGGGACTATTATGCCTGTCTTCCAGTCATCAGGTGCACTCCCCTTCTCCCATGCTAGCTTGCACATTTTCCATACCCATTCGATCACTATCTCACCACCATACCTCAGTATTTCGCCACACACTCCATCTATTCCTGGTGCTTTCCCCACTTTACTCTTTTCATTGCTTCACACACTTCTGACCTCGTGATTCCCACCTCCTTCACCACTTCTCCTCTTCTTCCCATACCCCATCCAACTATGTTTGCTGGCACATCATTCCTTACATTTAGCAATTCGTTGAAGTACTCCCTCCATCTTTCGACTCTCTCTTGCTTCTCGGCTAGCACTCTCCCATTCTTATCTTTCACACCCTTACTGTTTCCCTTGCTACCTTCCCTAACTTTCTTGACTTCTTTCCAGAACAGTTTCTTACACTCCCTCCATTTTACACTCAGATTGCTAACAAATTCCTCATCTACTCTTCTCTTACTTTCCTTCACTACTCTCTTCACCACTCTTTTTCTCCACGTACCTCGCTCGTTTGTCTCTCTAAATCTTCATTTCCTCTACTACCCAACCACTCTCTATACGCTTTCTTCTTGTCTTCCACAGCTATTTTTTCCTCTTCTGTCCACCATGCTGTACCCTTCACTCCCCTCCCTCTTCTCCTTACTCCATACACCTCCTCACATGCTGCACAGATCTCTTCCTTAAACACTTTGCTCATCTCCTCCATACCTTCCAGGTCAAACCTACCTAGTCGTCTTTCTACTGCTCTCCTGTACTCTTCCCTGATTTCCTCCTCCTATAGCTTCTCCACCTTCCTCGCCATTCCACCTTCCTCTCGCCTCCCTCCAGCTCTCCTCACCCACTTTTTTTGTATCCTAATTTTAGCTACTACTACATAATGATCAGAAAAAACCCCTCCAATACCACTATACACCCTAGCATCCAGCACAGATTTCTTCATTCGTTCATCCACACATATATAATCAATCAGTGCCTTTCATTCCACCACTGTCTTATCCTTATCCCTCCACACCACTTCCCATGTGTACCTGTGTATCATTCTGTGTCGGAAGAAGGTGTTGGCTATCCACAGCCTCCTCCCCACACATACGTCCACAAGTGCACTACCATTCCCATTCATCTCTGATGGTACCCCCCACCACTCCATCAACTTTCTTATCACCCACCTTCCCATTCATATCCCCAATCAGAAATATTCTTTCGTTCTTGCCAAACTTATCCAGGCACGCCTCCACATTCACCCAGAACTCCTCTTTCTCTCTTACAAGTGAATCATCTGTCGGAGCATACACACACACAATCACCCACGTTTGTATTTCTACTTTCATTCTCACCCACACAATCCTTGAACCCAAAGACCCATAGTCTCTTACACGCTCCTTCCATTTGTTACTTACAAACAAACATGCACCTTCTCTCGCTGCTCCCTCACTCACTCCCACACACACACACACCCATTCCACACTCCCACATCTGTACCCCTCCATTTGGTCTCAGTCATTCCACATACATCCAGCCTGGTACTCACTAACACTTCCAGGACCTCTCTCTCTTTTGTGTCATCATTCACGCCTCTCACATTCCATGTCGCTATTCTAAGATTGTCCATAGTCGGTCGGGGTTCATCAACATAAGGTCCGTCCACATCCGAGCCTGTTCGTTCGTTCTTCGTTGCTTAAGTATTTTTCACGGGTGTGGGGTCGCAAGCCCACCGACCCAACCTCTTTAGTCGCCTCTTACTACACGCAGGAGGCACGTGGGGCATATTGTATTCCCTTACCCCCCAAATATATACCCTTACAAAATTTATAATCCAAAATTACCTATAAACTTGCTTTGTTTTTGCTAAGAAAATAATCAGTTGATTTCGACAGTGTAACGCTGGAGTGTGTGAATAAATTCTGCTACCTGGGCGATACGGTTTCCGCTGGAGGTGGCGCTGAAGCTGGCTCCATTGCTATAGTCAGAAGTGGCTGAGGAAAATTTAGAGAGCTGTTGCCACTCCTGACCATGAGAGGGCTCCCACCCCACCTTAAAGGTAAGTTGTATACCTCTAGTATTAGGAGCACGATGACCTATGCCTCGGAGACATGGCCGGTTAAAGTGGAGGATATCAATAGAATGGAACGGAATGAAAAAAGAATGGTCAGATGGATATGTGGGGTTCACCTCAGGAACGGGGTATCGAGCGAGGAATTAAGAAAGCGCCTGTGCATTAAGAGTGTCAATGAAGTGATGCGCACGAGCCGACTTGCATGGTTTGGACAGGTGGAGAGAATGGATAATCAGAAATGGCTGAAGAAATGCCGGACTGTGAACGTGGGGGGAGCTGCGCATAGGGGTAGACCTAGAAAGATGTGGGATCAGGTACTCCGGTCCAATCTAAAAATAAAGAACTAGACAACAGAGGCAGCCTGCCTGGAAAGCCGCCATTTAGGATGTGAGACTAACCACATTCTCTGTGAACAAAACGGATTTAAGGTTGTATGTATGTATGTATGATTGTGCCAAATTGAGAGTGTGCATAATTAAACCACAAATATATTTGGAATTCATACACCATGGGGAGTCCATTGATATAAGGTTTAAGGAATTTGGGCTCATATCTTACGCCACAGGAGCCATCAAAAACTAAAAAATCGTGTTTTGGACCTATTTTTCCCACTCGTGTATAATACGACTTGACTTCTCACAATAATGCCGCAATTATAATTCTGCAGCTGCTAAGGGATCCAGGGGGTTATAGTGTACTTGGGTAAAATATTAGGGCTTATACTTTACATTCCTACCTAGCCTAAAGTTCATCAGCGTATTAGCATTTTTACACCATTTTCAACAGCTGGCCAGGGGGCAAATAATGCCCAAAAATACAAGTATCATATACCGTTGGAATGGGAACGGCCTGAAGAATCCAAATATACCTGTACACAAAATAAATAAATAAATTAAAATCAAAATTAACCGAATAAAATTGAAAATAATCAGTTCGATTATGCCAAATTTAGAATTCATACAATTAAAGTACGAATATATTTTGAAACCATACAACATGGGGAGTCCATTGATATAAGATTTAAGGAATTTGGGCTCATATCTTAAAGTGCGTTTTGGGCCTATTTTTTTTTTCTTCACCACACGTAAAATACGATTTCTCAATATAATGCCCCAATTTTCATTCTGCTGCTGCTAATGGATCCAGCTTTTTTTTTTTTTTTTAGTGTACTTGATAAAGATGTAGGGCTTATTCGATGCATTCCTACCTAGCCTAAAGTTCATCGGCAAATTAGCGTTTTTACACCATTTCTCAACAGCTGCCCAGGGGTCAAATATTGCTCAAAATATAATGTTATATACCGTTGGGGGCAGGGGGCAGGGAATCCTCCTCCCCTTGTAAAATTCACCTACTAAACGAGACAGAGTAAGGGGCGAGGGAACGCGAAATTGGTCCCGGACCCTCAGAATTGGAACTTTAAATGTTGTTTCTGTTCTGGCTCTGTCTCGAGTCGGCCACCCCCAGCTATGGGGTATATACAGTACATACATACAGTACATATGCCGTTGGAATCTCAACGGCCTGAAGAAGTTAAATATACCCTTACAAATTAAAAATCCAAAATTATCCGTAAACTTTTGTTTTTCTCTGTAAGACAATAATCCAGTGAAATTGATAATAATCAGTTGAATAGTGCCACATTGAGAATACGCACAATTAAACCACGAATATATTCGGAATTCATACACCATGGGAAGTCCATTGACATAAGGTTTATGGAATTTGGGCTTATTTTTTCCACTCATGTAAAATACGACTTCTCACAATAATGCCCCAATTATAATTCTGCTGCAGCTAATGGATCCAGGGCATTGTAGTGTACTTGGGTAAATTATTAGGGCTTATACTATACATTCCTACCTAGCCTAAAGTATATCGGCAAATTAGCGTTTTTACACCATTTTTCAACAGCTCCCCAGGGGCCAAATAATGTCCAAAATAATAATGTTATATACCGTTGGGGGCAGGGGGCTAGGAATCCTCCTCCCCTTGTAAAATTCACCTACTAAACGAGACAGAGTTAGGGGCGAGGGAACGCGAAAGTGGTCCCGGACCCTCAGAATTGGAACTTTAAATGTTGTTTCTGTTCTGGCTCTGTCTCGAGTCGGCCACCCCCAGCTATGGGGTATGTGCCTGAGTATATACATTATACATACAGTACATACACAGTATACATACATGCATATACCGTTGGAATCGCAACGGCCGGAAGAAGTTAAATATATCCTTACAAAAATAGTAATCCAAAATTATCTGCAAACTTGCTTTTTTTCCAGTAAAATTAAAAATAATCAGTTTGATTGTACCAAATTGAGAATGCACACAATTAAACCACGATTACATTCGGAATTCATACACGATGGGAAGCCCATTGATCTAAGGTTTATGACGGCACAGGAGCAGTTGAAAACGTAAAAATCGCGTTTTGGGCCTATTTTCCTCGCCCGCGTTAAATATGATTTCCCACAATAATTCCCCAATTTTAATTCTTCTGCTGCTAATGGTTCCAGGGGTTTGTAGTACAGACTAATGAAGGAAAATGTAGGGCTTATTCCATACATTCGTACCTAACATGAAGGTCATCGACAAATTAGCGATTTTACACAATTTTTGAACAGATTCCCAGGGGACAAAAACTGCCCTAAACTATAAATGTTATCTAATATATACCGTTGGAATTGCAATGGCCTGATGAATCAAAGTATATCCTCAATAATAATATGAACATCCAAAATGACCCGATAACAGATAGGGTTAAGATGAGTCACGGAGAAGAAACCCAGAGAGCAAGATGATACTCCCCCCCACTAGCTCGCGCGCGCGCGCGCTCTCTCTCTGTCTCTCTCTCTCTCTTTTTCTTACACATACAAACTAAACTTACAATACCATCGTGTCACACGAGCGGGGGGTTTTTCGGCAATTTTTCGGTCAGTTTTTGTTTGTCAGTCTTTGAATTATAGTTTAATAATAATTTCTTTCCTCTAAATTTAAATATCCTCTGTAGTATGTAGGTATATGTATAGTCTATTTATTATATGTAGGCCAGAATTCGTGATTTCCAACTTCTATAACTAAAAAACGACTTGGTTATTTAATGTATTTTTTCTAACATTGGGAAGAGCCCGCCAGGGAATAGGTTTGAAACGTGCAGCCCATTTGATCGAACCCTTTTTGAGCTACAGAGGAGAGCGGTCAGGATGTCTATCCTAATAATAGTGAATGGGCTATAGTTAGATTATTATTACAAAGCGAAAAAGACCCCAACAATGGCGAGGACAAAATAGCTCATCGAATAATACGAAAAAATCGTTCGCGTGACATCGCCTTAACCCTTCTAGTATGGCTGTCATCTATTTAAGCCATTTTAAGGGGAGATGGGCCGGTTTCCTGATCCTATTCTCCCTCATGTTTAGCCTCATTAGTTTTCAGATTTTAAGATGTTTGCCCCATTAGTTTTTCGATGTTAAGACATTTCGCCCTATATCTTTGTCAATATCAAGGCCTTTCATGCTAATTAGGTGTCGATTTGTTTTCCTGGCGAACGATAGTGAGCGTGTAAATTTGGAAGAACCAACCTTTGGCCGGGACATTTTTCTACAGAAATGTTTTAAAAACTAACACACAGACCCCTCCTAAAAGTACTTAAGGGGAGGTGGTTCTGTTTTTGGTTGATTTTGTAATTAATTTATTATTTTTAGTTTCCTCCCTGGACCTCCATCAAACTAAAAAACAAAAAACATCCATTAGATCCCCCTACTAAATTAATTTGTACATTTTTCGGTAGAAACATTTCCTAAATTACAGGCTCACTATCGTTCGCAGGAAAAAAATCGACACCGAAATAGCACGAAAGGTCTAAATATTGACTCAGAAATGGGGCGAAAGGTCTTAAAATCGACAAACTAATGGGGTAAGCATCTTAAAATCTGAAAACTAATGGGGCTAAACATAAGGGAGAAGAGGATCTAGAAAAAAGACCCATATCCCCTTAACCCTTTCAGTATTTGAGGACGCTATTCTTCAAATAATTTTATTTATTTTAGTTTATTAGTTTTTTATATATATATTTGTTATTTTTTTACTATTTTATTTACAGTAATATTAGACACTTTTCATCAGCCTAGGAAGAATATGTGTAAGTTTAGAGCAGTGTTTACCCTTTTGACTCCTACAAACCTTCTTCAGCTAAATATGTAGGCTACATTTTTCGGTAGAAAAATATCCCGGTCGAAGGCCGCTTTCCCTTAAATGGCAGGCTCGCTATGGCTCGCCCAGACAAAAAACGACATCTGATTTTTTTTCTTTTTTTCTATGTGATTGAGGGAGGCAAAAGGCATAACTGCCTATAGCGAGTGCCTCCCCCATAGTTGAAAGAGTGACAGGGCCAAAATCAAGGGACGTTCGAGCCAAAATGCCTGGACACACGGAGTTTGAAGCAATTTAAGTTATAGGAAGCGGGAAAAACTGATTCTGGGAGAGAGTTCCAGAGCTCAGCTGTTGAGTAGAAGAAAGTTTGAGAGTAACTTTTCACTCTTGGGTTGGAGAGTTGCACAGAGTAGGGGTGGGATTGAGTTGCAAGACGGGTACCACGTGCCCTACGTAAAGGAGGTGGTATGCACTGGGATAGCTCTGAGGAACACTGATTATTATAGTAGCGATAGAATAGCGAGAGAGATGCAACATTGCGGCGGAGAGAGAGAGTTGGTGAGTGGACGGGAGTTAATGATACGAAAGGCCTTCCTTTCAACCTTGTCTAGGAGAGCGGTGTGAGAGGAACCTCCCCACACATGTGAACAATACTCAATGCAAGGGCGCACTATGCCCCTGTACAGAGCAAGAAGCTGTGCAGGGGAAAAGAACCCCCTAAGGCGGTTGAGCACACCCAGCTTCTGGGAGGCTGCCTTAGCAAGACTGGTAATATGGTCCTTCCAAATGAGAGTAGAAGAAAAAGAGACACCAAGAATATTGAGAGAAGATGAAGGGTTGAATGGGGTGAAGTGTCTAATGATCACCAAACAAATGATGTGAAGCGTCTTAGAATCTCCAAACTAACGGAGCGAAACAGGGAGGGGCCAAAAAGACACACCCCACAGCAGATAGGGTTAAGTGAAGCAGTCAACAATTGGTCCGGATGACTAATTTTGGTTAGTCAGGCACTCCAGACTACACACACGCGGCGCCAGGGAACTTCACAATGATTATAATTTCCCTTTTCAGCGCCTGATGCCGAACGATTATTGTAGCAAAGAGTGTTAATAGAGATTAGACAGATTAACCCATACAGTACCAGGGACGTCCTTTTCATCATATTCTGGCAACTATTAGACGATTGTATTCAGCTTAGGAAGGGCCTCTAGCAGTAATATGGCTTCACACTATCTCAGCCCACCATTTTACCTACCACAGATCCTTCCTAAGCTGCGTAATATCGTCATATACAGTAGATAGAATAAAAGATAACACGTCGCTGGTACTCTAAGGGTTAATATTAATAAATAAAGGTAATCCCATTGTTCAAGTAATTTTGGAGGAATCGGCCTTCGGTCAGGACATTTATCTACCGAAAAATGTACAAAATAATATCGAAAGGGGATCTTGAGGATTATTTTTCAGCTTGATGGAGGGCTAGGGAGGAAACTAAAATAATAATAACCGAATAAATATACAAACAAATATATAACACCTACCCTCTTCAAAAATCCCCTTTTGCTCGATAGCTATTCCTACTCTTCTTGTTCTAGTAAGGGGGTTCACCGGCTTGTTTTCTCCTTTTCTCTCTTTCTCTGGTTTGTATCCATTCGGCTCAATTCAGCCATCTGTTTTAAGACGTTTATCCCCATCCAGGTGTAGATTTCTTCCTGGTGAGCGATAGCGAGCCAGCATTTTATGGAGAAAAGCGGCTTCGCCGGAGACATTTTTCTATCGAAAACTGTACAAATTTAGCTAGCTGTCAAAATATATATATGCTGGATCGCTACCGCTCGCCAGGAAAATATTGACACCTGGATGGGGGTAAACGTCTTAAAACAGTAGGGTGAATGGTGCCGAATGGATACAAGCCAGAGGAAGGGAGAAAAGGAGAGAGAAAAAGCAGGTGACACCCCTTAAGGGTATTTTGCAGAGGATGATGGTTCCCAGATGACTGCTGAGGTGTTCTTGGAAGCGTTGGTCAGTGCCGCTTGTTGGTCGTGTGAAGCCGGTATCACACGAGCGCTTTTTCACTCAACATTTATCCTCAACACTGGTCTGGCAGCTAATGAGGTCAACATTTAATATATTTTGGTAACCTAAATTCATTCATAATCAGTCTAATTTCCGATACCAGTGCAAAATACTCCAGAAATGTTGCCAACAAAATGTTGATCATCGAATGTTGACTATAATAGCTCTCGTGATTAACCCCTTCTGTACCGGCGACGTCCTTTTAACTTAATTCTGGCTACTATTAGATGATTTTATTCAGCTTAAAATGGGCCTTCAGCTTTTAACCCTTTGAATACCAGCGACGTGTGTTATGGAATAACGCGTACGGAAAGGGCGAAAGGGGGAGAGAGATGTTTAGTATGAGAGATGAATGGTGAAAGTACGATACCAAACTAATTTTATACTCGTAAGCGCATGAATTGGAAAAGGACGAAAACCATGAAGAGAAGAAAGAACCAAAACGAGGAGTAAACGCAAACCCTGGCGGAGGATGATTTAAAATGAAAACAAAGCAAAACAAAACAAAACAAAAACACATAAAAACCGATTAATGAAAAACGACTCAAAACTAAGTTCATAATCGCAAGCACAGAAAATGCAAGGGACTGGAGTTCTCGAATAGGGACTCCAGTCCTGACGTTATTCTTGACTTTAAAGGTGAATTCCAGGGATGAAACCTATTCAAACTACAATGTCCATTGGGATCTGCTTGGTTTTAGGTACATGGTACTGATGAACTTTCATCAATTTGTTTTAACAATATAGAAAATGGTGATGGGCTGGTCTATCAGAGTGAGACCTGAGCGATCTCTGCCATACCCATAGCTTACTCTGACTGTTCCTTTTACTTATATATCTTCTAGATCTCAAGTGGCGGCGTCTTTTCCGTGGATTGACCTCCCTACTGCCAACCTAGAAGTTGGCAGATTGGGAGCCAAAGCGTCACATTTTTCCCTTGCCCCTCAGCTTTCCCTTCTTCATTGCTGAGGGGCACAGGGCCTTGGGTGGGGCTTTGGTTTCCCGGGCGTTTCTGCACCCTCCCCAGCTCCCTGCCTTGGAGTGGCTTTGGTCACCCGGGCTTTGTTAGTGGTAAGCAGGGAGGATTTTGTGGGGGCGCTCGTTTATGGCCTTGGCCTTGCTTGAGACCTTGGGGCTGTTCGGCCAGACAGCCTGGGGAACAACAACAATATAGAAATATAGCTTATCTAAATTATTTTATGTGGCGCGAACTGGCGTGTTTACCATGACGTAACTTGAAATGCTAGGTTTTTCCAGGTTAAATAGGAAGGGAAATATCCCCAGGCTACCTTTAGGATCAACCATTCCTGGTGGAATGGTTGGCGGGTGCCCGACCCCGAAAGGGGTTGAAATAGGGGAGCTATCCCCCCGCCAAAGGCGGCTTTCTAGGGCCTTTCCTAGCTGATGCTGAGAGGATTGGGTTCTAGTCATGTGGTGATGGGCTGGTCTATCAGAGTGAGAACTGAGCGCTCTCTGCCATACCCATAGCTTACTCTGACTGTTCCTTTAACTTATATATTTTCTAGATCTCAAGTGACGGCGTCTTTTCCGTGGATTGACCTCCCAATCTACCAAGATTGGAAGCCAAAGCGTCACATTTTTCCCTTGCCCCTCAACTTTCTCTTCATAATTGCTGAGGGGCACAGGGCCCTGGGTGGGGCTTTGGTTTCCCGGGCGTTTCCGCACCCTCCTCAGCTCCCCGCCATGGAGTGGCTTCGGTCACCCAGGCTTTATTGTGGTTGGCAGGGGGGGTTCTGTGGGGCACTCGGTTATGGCCTTGGAATTGCTCGGGGCCTTGGGGCTGTTCGGCCAGGCAGCTTGGGGAACAACAACAACAACAACCATTCCTGGTACCTGGCGCAGGGTACGAACCTCTGAAGGGAATTTAACCCCCCTAAAAACCCACAGGTTTTGAGATGCCTTGGGTGGGGTTCGAACCCTGGTTAGTGATGCACCACCAAGCCCGCGCGCTAACCCCCTGTACTACCATGGACGTACTAAAAGTATAGCAACCTTAGTCCGATTTTTAAGAACCAGGTGATAGTCTCGTGGTGTTATCACGTGATGAGTTTATTGGACTTACCATCTACGACTATTTTACGCTATACCTGACGTCAACTCGGGTTAGTATTATTGTGGGTGCGGGACATTTTCGAGGGCATTACACCACATTCACTGGAGCTGTCGTGGTCTAATGGGCTAAGGCTCTAGTGCTATGTTGGTGACGACTAGCCGTGTGGGTTCGAATCTCGGCTATGCTACGACAGTTTCCAGTGCTATATAGCCTTCGTCGCTTAGTGCTGTAGAATTAATTACAGTTGGGGATATCCCCCAGATGAAATTAATTCATAAGGTTATTCAACCTATTCAACCTTGTAACGAAGGCTGTGAGTGGCTGAAACTGTCACCAGAGTCCTGCCTCCCGGCTGGTGGCCACACCCCCAGAGCCGTTAATCTTTGGTCTTGGCCGAGCTGACCAAAGACTACCAGACAATCTCGGGAGGCTGTCTGCTTCTGTCTGGTAATCTATGGTAATCTATGCCTCTTTGTGCCTTTGAAAAACGCACGTTCAATAATTGCTGGCGAGCTGGGATTATTTCCTGATGTGCACCACATCATCAGGACGTTGGTCGATCTTTTGCAGAGCTTGAGTATTGAATTGAAAGGTATTAATTACGAAAAACAGACCTCACTGTTCAGGACCGCATATGTTGTTTACAAACGGCGTCTCTACACAATGGAGTCACTCCAGCTGGCTGAAAATGCCAATTCGTCACCAACGACTATACAGTATATATTAGTATTTTGTTTTAGAGTTTAATGGAATTATATCGATATTGCCCATATACATAAATTACAGTATATTCATGCCAAGTTATGACCCTGCATTAATCTTCGTTTTTTCGTTCATCCCTGTAGTTCACCTTTAAGTGTGCTGGCTTAATAATCCAATACGGTTGATAGCTTGTGAAGTCCTATTTTAACTAACTAACATAAAATGGAGGAGAACGTGTACCCGTGTACCTACCGTAAGGGTGAAAAGGGGAGAGAACGAGGGAGAACGGGAAGACCAGAAGATCAATAGCCGGGAATGAGTCAGTGTGCTCAGGGTGGTGGCAGGAGGCGGTAGACGGTAGTAGCTCTCTGGACCCCAACCATGGCAGTTGACTTCACGGCTACCTACAAAGTCCTGGTCATAGGCGATGTCAACGTGGGGAAGACCTGCCTCGTACATCGGTTTTGCGACGAGCGGTACTACGATACGTATATATCCACAGTCGGTAAGTTGCTTCACCCGCCCCGTGGACCCCCCCAAGTTCTTGTTTGTTTTGATCGTGCTGGCGAGGCTAACTGGTGGAGAGACCTTTTGGATTGTTTCAGGGAATTCAGGGGTTTATTGTGTGTATTTCTACTTAAAAATATAGTATATATGTGTGCCGAATAATAACTGAAAACGGGCCATATTAAGATTTATATTGATACGCGAGTGTGACCAATATATGATGTGATTGCAAGCACTCATAAGTTACAAAGTTCTGCAAATATTTGGAAAGGGCGAAGTTGGTAAGCCCACCAAATAGAGTGGACTCGGTAAATATATCTGAATTTTACTATCTAAGGCCAAATACAGAGCGCTGTCTAAACCTTGGCTTTGTCTCAAATGACCTATTCCTAGCAGGGGATCCAATTTTCTTTTGTCAGTCAATAAACAGACTGCAATGTACCTAAATATATAACTCCCAAGGCATTATTTGAAATACCATATGTGTATATGGGTGGCCAGAAAGGAATTCGTGAACGGATAAATGGGAAATTATTGTGAATCACACCCACTAATTGTATTCTGAAGGGGAGCTGTGTTGCTTAGCTTTTGTTGGAGTGAGAAGAAGAGGAGGGAGGGGTTACTGGGAAGAGGGGAAGGGGGCGTGGTGGTGGGGGGAGGGAGGTGGGGGAGGAGCGACCCATGGGAGAACTGCCAGTACGGTACTAAAGGAGTAATTTCTGGCACTGTGTGTGTGGGGGGGGGGGGGGGGGGGGGGGGTACTAGAAAGAGGATTGGATGTAGCTGTTAAGAGGAGGTTTGTTGTTTCTCGACCCCCTTCTCCTTCATGTTTACCCCCATCAATTTTAGTTTAGTTTAGCTATTTTACGATCCTTTGCCCCATTTCTTTGTCAATTTTAGATCTTTCGTGCTCTTTAGGTGTCGTTTTTTTTTTTTCCTGACGAGCAATAGCGAGCCAGCAATTCTACAAACAAATGTACACATTTATCTCGATGGGGGATCTTGGGGGGGATTTTCGGTTATACTGATGATTTGGACCGACAGTTAGCCCATTGATCTTTTTAGGCCTAATAGGCTAATAGGTCCGGTAGAGCATAGTCCCTATATATCATTGCTATATATGTCATTAAGAGCTGAAATGTATTATAAGGGAGAACAAAAATAAAACGCTAAAACACGCACCACAGATAGCAGTGCAATCTAAATGGGTGATGGCAAAGTAACATAAAGATTAAGATTGTTTCGCATAGGTTTATACTTCCGGAAATTAATGTGTAATAAATACGATTATATCTTATTTTAACTTGTCCGCCGCCGCACTCATGTTATTGTTGTGAACCTCTCGGCCCTCTCACTGCCACTCGTTGGCTGAGTAAGTTATGTCCCATAATACTGTTTTTTGCACTTACCCAACCTGCAGGGGTATGGGGGTGGCAGCCCCCTCCCATAATACTAGGATAGGTTAGGTAAGGTTGTTAGGTTAGGCTAATGTCTTTTTTTTACGCTTTTAACCCCTCAATTTCTCTGAACTTCATAGCCCTCCCTACTAGTGGTGGGCGTGTTATTAGATTGTTGGATAATGGGTAAATACTCATTTCAGCTCCTCTTCAGTATAAAACAACACTATTTCTGAAGGAAAAAAAACCAAAATATAAATAAAACTTACTGAAATCGCTGTCGGTCCAAAAAGTCAGGTTTACCGGATTTTCTTTTATGTTTGATGTAGGTCTAGGGAACATTACTAGCCTTCCCTTAAGGGCGTGAGTTCAGTGCTAAGTATGAAAGTATTAATTGGTATGAGTATGGATGATAAGGAGGCTGGATTGAGGTTTCTGTACTGTAAGGGGTAGCACTGGAAATACGAGTACTAGAACTGGAAAGTCGTAATGTAATGACTGGTATTAGAATAGATCTTGGTATGGGGATGGGTGAAAACAGTAGCTAGGGTTGTGGTTCTTGTGCTGAAGGCGGTAATGTTTAGAAAATGAATTTGGTATTATAACTGAGCAGACGATGAGCAGTATATTGTTACAATAGAAGGTTCGGGATGATATATAAACCCAAATAACGGAAACGGTGACATTGTAAATACGACTAAAATGACTGAATTGCTCATAAAACATTAATTAGTTAATCAATCTCTATAATTCATCAGAATAATCAGAATGACTAATTAAGTCTACACGTTGCAGACTGATTACTGACGAACTTTCATTTAGTGTGACTAATATGCGGAGCTCTCTAACATCGGAATTATTAATGACTTCTGTTATTCTGAATTTTGGATAAACTTTGGGCTCCTGACTATATTAATATAGTAAAGCTACACATACCTCGGGACTAACCTGGAGTTGTAATCTGCCTGATATTTGTTCCGTGTTATATATATACAGTGTATATATATATATGGTAAAAATCCAGGGTTTAATGTTATTTTAATACCACGAATTTTGTTGATATATTTGAAGATAAATAATGAATCTATATGCTCTAAAGATCATAAGAAAATTTGTTTTAACACTCGGCAAAACCTTATAAAAAAGTATGGTACTAAAATGTCTTTTTCGTAACAAGGTTGTCAATACGGTACTTTCAGTCATCGATAGCTCTAAAGATCATATGACAATGTGTTAAACCCTCGGAAAAACCTAATATAAAAGTATGGTACTAAATTTAATTTTCGTAACAAGGTTGTCAATATGGTACTTTCCCGTTATCAATGTATAATCAAGCTGAAGATTGCAGAGTAAACACCATAGACTTCATCGGCTTTTCTTTCACCTTCGTATAATCGACAGCCAATTTTTTTTTTTTTTTTTATTAAGGGATTAGTACTCAACGAGCGGGGGGTGTGGGGGCGGCAGCCCCCACCCATAATACTAGGTTAGGTTAGGTTAGGCTAATGTCTTTTCAAATCACTATCGGGGAGCGAGCGTGTCTCAACATCGATCGATAGGCCTAATGGGGAAAATAGGTTTTCCCGAGACTTCTAATTAATTACAAACCCTATATATTGATGCAAATGACCAATTTTGTTTATAAAAAACACTCGGAAAATTCGTGGTATTAAAATAAAAAAAATCCAAAACGTGTGTGTGTGTATGTGTGTGTTATCGAGAAAGTTATTAAAGCTAAGGGAAAATATAACCGAAACTACCATTAATTTTCCCATGGTTTTTCTTTTGAGTTTTAGGTAGTTTTTATCATTATACAGTAGTTGAAATTAGTTACAATCCCCGGAAAACTTTATTTCTCCCATTATCCAAGGATCTTAAAACACTCATTTTCAGAGTAAATATATATATATTTTTGTTTTGCCTTTGGATACAGGATGGGTTGAGGGGGGCGTTGCCCCCCCCCCCTCACCCCCCATGAATTATTGAAATCAGCATCTATTTAAACAGTAATCTATTTAATAAGAATTTCACTGCCGTCAATAGGGAGAATTGTTTTGTTTTTACAGTGCTTTATATAGTGCACATAAAATGGATCTCCGGAGGTTGAAACAAATTTTAATATGATCTTTGCAACATCCTTATTATATAATAGCCTTCAAATATTGAGAAATAATTAGTGGTAGTTTCGGTTATAAGTATCAAGCTAAGATAATCTATTACAGATTTTTATATTCTGGCAAATATTAGACGATTATATTCACCTTAACACTCAACGAGCGGCTAGGTTAATAACTTCTACTACCTGCCAAGTGGGCATATTTACCCTAAACGAGCTTCATTCCATGCTCTTTTTCATGCATAAAGAAGAGCCAGAGCGTAATACAATTATGTATCCGTGAAAGGGCGTTAATTGAGCTTTCCAATGACACCTGAACCATCCTTCTACGATCACGGGTTGTCTTGCAAGGATCGTGCAACACGAAGGAAAAATCCCTAAAATACGGTAATTTCCTGACATATTTCCCTGTCTAGGGAGGCAGTGGGTGTGGATGGAGGTGGGGCCAGTCGCGGCGCGGGAGCCGTGCCGAACGGTCAGAGCCAACCTACGCTCCTCCCACCGCTCGGACTCTCTCTCAGAGCCAATTATGTGCTCAACATCGCATACGACTTAAGGCGGTCCCCGCTCTTTAGGTCTGGGTTCTCTTGACCGCCTTAAGTCGATCCCCGATAGACAAGGGTTAAGAAGGATGTCTACCATTGAAAAGGCTACACAGTATCTCGATGAACCCTTTCAGCTATCATATATCCTTCCTAAGTTTCATAATATCGTCTAAATGAAGGTGAAAAAGAAAGAAAGATGTCACTGGTACTGGAAGGGTTATCAATTACAGTCTCATAAAAATTCGCGGACCTCCCTTATTTCTAATTATGGAAGTAGGCTATATCTATGGAAACGAATTTATGAGTAAAAATTTAATATACAGTATATACCAGTACTAATATTTGACAAGGAAGTTCCATCCAAACCAATCCAGATTTTTTTTTTTTTTTTTCTCTATATATATATATATTCCAACTACTTCCTCTCGGGCATAGGGTGATAGCCTTTACACTCTACCGCTGAACACGGTGAGGCCCGTGAGGTCTTGCTCCAGTCTAGGGAGTAAGACATGAGAAGCTTCACGCCTCGAAGCAACTCCATCTCTGAAACTGCTTCGCCTCTGTGCTTCACGGTCTCATCCCCCAGGCTCGGACCCTCACTTTCAGAACGCCACCTATTGAGCAATTAACTCACTAGGCATTGCCCCCCTGTAGCATATTTTTGAATATGGGAATATTCATACAATGCTATTTAATCAGGTAATAATGGGGGTATTTTTTTGGTATTTCGGTGTGCTGTGGTAATGCACTGATACCAGGTACAGCACAAATTCCATCCCAATAATATCATCCCATTGACATATTGGGATTCGAACCCGGGTCCATTGGATTACCAGTCCAGTGGCAAGACCACTCCGCCACACCTCCCCTTTATAGTTATAATAGCATCCAGAAAAACACAGGGGGGGGGGGCACGAATTTGTATAAGTGACTGTACATAGGTTAGGGGGAAGAGGAGACTTTTATACCACTAATACAACTTTAAGGACTGGTAATGGCGGGTACCACACATACTTAACCAGTACTTCCAGGAACAACACCAGTCCGCTCGACACTCTTTAAAGATAGGGGTATTTTGGACTCTCTTCTCCTTCAAGTTTAGCCCCATTAGTTTTTGAGATTTTCAGACATTCGCTCCAATAGTTTGGCGTTTTTTAGACCTTTCCTCCACTTTAGTTGTCTATTTTTTCCTGGCAAGCGAAAGCGAGCCTTAAATTTAGGAGGAATTGACCTTCGGCCTGGGCATCTTTCTACCGAAAAATACACAAATTTATCTCGTAGGGTGGTCTTGGGGATATTTTGGGTCAATATGGATTTTAGGTCACGTATGGATTTTTCTTATTATTATCCTTTCCATCACCAGTTCTTTGATTGATTAGTGTGTTTTAAGGTGATTTTCCTTCTGCAAATGCAGTTTTACTCATTATTTAGCAATGTTAAGACATATTTTGTCATTAACCTAACCTAACCAGACCCCGTTGATCTTATCATGTATGTAGAGGATGACAAAATACTGAAAATACAGTGAAAAAAAAACAAAAAAAAAAACAATAGTTCTCCACTGATCCAAGATGGCTGCCAGTTTTGTTTCCACCCTTATTTATCCCAGTCTAATGAAAATTGAATTATTTTATGGCGGTAAAGACATATATTACGGTGACTAATACTGTAAAACAAAGTGATAGAAAACACAGAAAATAATATCCCATACGTGACCTAAAATACATATTGTCCAAACAAGGAACAAATGCATAAATATCTTCCCTTAAAGAAGGTATGGCAAGGGTAATACAAGTGTCCAGGGTAATTTACACTTTGAAGGGATATACTGTAGGTAGTAGTGATAAGGTCAACAAACGAAAGGTCAAAATGGTATATCAAAATTATCCAAGGTCAATAACGATTAATTATTATACCGATATAATAACTTATCTGATTTACCTTTTTTCATGCACTTGACTGGTTAGTTGTTTATATTATATAATGCAAAGATCGAAAATCACAGCACTACTAAATGTGTCAACGAAAAACTATATTGAATAATACTTGACCATAGTACATTCATTATAGTTATAGGTAGGCCCAAAATCTTGACCACTAGCTTCTAGAAATCATAAACGACTCAAGTATTCGATCTAACATTTCTACCATTTAGGAAGGGTCAGCCAGGGAACAGGTGTGGAGATTAAACAAAATACTCCCAATAATCCCCTTCGAGATAAGTTTGTGAATTTTTCGAAAAATGCCCCTGCCGATTGCTGGTTCCTCTTAAAATGCAGGATTACACTCACTATCGCTCTCCAGGAAATATAATCGACACCTAAATGGCACACAAGGTCTTAAAACTGCCTATATAATGGGGAGAATGTGTTAACATTTTAAAATGAATGGGTCTAAGCATGAGGGAGTAGGGGGATCATAAACACCCCCCTTAATCAGCCTACTACAATAGATATTAACCTAATATCTAACCCAGTCAATATTCTGCAGTCTTAAACGGGGGGTTGAGTTTTCTTTGGGCCAATATAAATCAATAGTTACAAAGATGATTGATATATATATATATATATATATATAGATAGATACAGAGAGAGAGAGAAAGGGAGAGGGGGGGGGGGGGATGGGCAGGTTGCAAGGGCCACTAACTAAACTATGAGTGGGGAGGGTGGAGTGGGTGGGTGGGCGGGGACGACAACAATAGACAGAGGGACAAGGGGAGGGGAGAGATAATAACTTATGGAAGAAGGATACGAACAGAAAGAAAGAGAGAGATGAAATAAGGGGGGGGGGGGTCAAGACGCGCGTTCATTTTACGCAAATAACCTTTATCATTAGTTCGGAGATACAGCATCATCTACTCTACTGTATATTATTCATACTAGCCAAACGAAACCTGACCAAATCTAGCTTTCTCCAGCCTATGTTGTGTCATTGTAAGCGTAACCCCTTGGATCAAAACAAAGAAACAAACACAAATATCTGAGCTCTATTGTATGTATGTGGAGATTCAGCCATTAGGGACGCTATATTGTCATAATCATCAAGTACAGACGTGGGCATATGTTCTTAAGTGATTTTCATTATACAAGTGTTACATATTGAAGCGACCAGTTTACATATAATATTTATAAATTAATGCAATTATCAGTTTGCATATATTATACTGTACAGTATATGCATCAGAAATTTTATTTGTTTAATTGATTTTAGAAGTGTTCATTGCATAATGGAAATTATAGATTGGTTAAGAACATAATCATGCCCACGACTGTACTATCAACTGCATTGAAAAGTAGTACAATAATCTTGGTGATTTCTGACACGCTGATGAAATATTTGGAAACACTCCCTTTAATCTTATTCCTGAGTCGTTGATTTTCCTATATTGCTGTTCCCTGTCTCAAGTTTATCATAAACTACGTACTGATTGCTTGTACAGGCGATTACACAATATTTATAATCAAAATATGATTGCAATAGAAATGCGAGGCCAGGACACAAAAAAAAAAAAAAAAAAATCACATAATCATCTATTTCAAACCCATGACGACATTTTCACATATTTCGTCTTTTCCCCCTCTTCCTCTTTCATTTCCTCGTCTCCTTCTCGTCTCTGTTCACAAAAGTTATATGATAAACAAAAATAGATATTGATTATCATATCTTTCTCGTTCTTATTATATTCATCCTTTTCTCCCTTTTTTCCTCATTCTGTTTTCCCACCCAGTTATATTTTCCTTTACATATTTCTCCTCTTTTTTTCCTTCTCCCTGTCCTCGTCTTCCTTCTCCCCTTTCGTCTTTTCCTCCTCCTCTTTCCTTTCCTCTTCTCCCGCTCATCCTTCTTTTCCCCCCAGCGTACTATCAATGAACCAATACATTTAAATTTAGCCACGAGCGCAGATATTTGATTTCACAGCAATATGAGGCACTTAAGGGGAGGCTGGCCGTTTGTTTGGTTTATTAATTCATTTATTCATATATTTTTTTAGTTTCCTCCCTAGACCTCCATCAAGCTTAGAAAAACAACCCCCTAGACCCCCCTTCAAGATAAATTTGTAAATTTTTCGGTAGAAAAATTTCCCGGCCAAAGGCCGGTTCCTCTTAAAATTGCAGGCTCGCTATCGCTCGCTATGAAAAAATCGACACCTTAATGGCACGAAAGGTCTTAAAATTGTCACCGAAATGGGGCGAAAGGTATTAAAATCGCCAAACTAATGGGCCGAACGCCTTATAATCTCAAACTAGTGGGGCTAAACATTAGGGAGAAGGGGTTCCAGAAAAACGGTCTGCCTCCCCTTAATATTTCACCCAGTGGGCCAGTATTGATAACCAAGCAGATGAAGGGGGCTATTTGTGACCGTGGAGTGTGCAGTCTAGAAAGAAATATACATTAGCAATTACTGAAATTATATTTTGTTTTTTTATTGTGTTGATTTTGTTTAGTGTGCAGGGAAAGAAATTTAGTGGATTAACAATTAGTATACATAAAATTAATATTATTTCGTGTTTTGATTATTTTGTTAAGTGTGCAGGTAAGAACATTAAATAGATGAGCAATTATTGTACGTTAATTAAATACCGTACTATTTTATGTTTAATTTGTGTGTGTGCAGGCAAGGACATTAAATAGATTAGCAATTATTGTACATCAACTTAATAATTATAATTTCGTGTTGCAATATGAATGTATGTATTTTAGTGTGATTAATTCGATATTTCTAGTTCTAGTAACTATCGATATAGATTGATGATTTTAAAGTGAACGATCATAATTGATTGGGACCAGTCGACACCTCTCTCCCTCTCAAACACGCACACATACACAACCACATACAGAGAGAGAGAGAGAGAGATAACAGTACAATAGTTCACGCCATTTTGATACACACGGTAAAAGCTTTATCACTTCCCCCAATACTTGCCATCAATCCTTTCCCAATGCCGTCACCAATTGTTCGGAGTTCGTACCTCGAGCATTAGGTTTTACAGTCCATTAACTTATTGAGTACGATGGAGAAATGTTCATTGTATTAACATATATAATTTGACGATTACATTGAGCTTAGACAGGAGATATAGGAATAACCAATAATACAATTAATTCAACTATTAAATTTCAAAAGTCTTTCCAAATCTGAATAAAATCGCTTAAAGGTGGACTTAATATAACTAAAACTAGAGGGGTACTCGGTAGAGTACGTACCTTCGGCTACGCTGGCTGGTTCTTAGTGCATATCCCATATGCCCACCATATTTTGTGAAAATCTCCGGATTGCCTCCTAAATTGAATCACTTCTTCCTTGGCGGATATCCATTCTGCCCACCACATTTCGTGAAATTTGGTCCATGGTGCATATCCTATGCAAATTTCGTGAAAATCTCTGGATCGCCTCCTAAATTGAATCACATTTTCATTTGCGGATATCCTCCATACTTCGTGAAAATCGGTTCGTAATATTGTGAGGTATCTTGTGTACAGACAAGCAAACAGACAAACGGAGGCGAAAACATAAACTCCGCCCAACTTCGTTGGCGGAAATAATGCAGTCATCTTCCTACAAGTGTTAAGATTAGATCAAACATCCTTAAATTATTTTATCATGGAAGGGAGCTGCCTTTTGATGTTATCACGAATAACATTTGTCTTGTATTACATATTACAAAATTAGCTACAAGTACTTTTTCTTAGTATTTTGTTGCTAATAAATATATTATCTGAATTGTCATTAATGTAAAACTCAAGATTACACCAGGATTCTATTTTGTTTATGATTATATATATATATATATATATACATACAGTATATATATTAGAATTTCCATTCCTTTGTATAGGCGTAGTGTATAGTCATGGACCTCTCGTATTGTATACGCCATTATATTCTTGGTAGGTGGTTTATTAATCTAGTATTATACAATTATACATGCTTAGTAAAAAATCTTAATTAATAAACTTCACTCCCAACACCAATCATCACCCAATGAAATTAATGAAAGCATGTGAACCTCCCGGGATAAACCATATATACAAATTGATATATAGCCGTTTATGGACAAACATGAACCCCGTTGTTATTGGATTAAAAAAAAAAAAAAAAAAAAAAAACACACACACACACACACAGAGGTCCACAACCTTTCGTGAGTTCCTGTACTAGTATCAATTTCAGTCCCACCAATACCTCAATACCATAACTCATACCAATCCCTTAATACCAAAACTAATACCAATCCCTCAATACCAAAACTAATACCAATCCCTCAATACCGAAGCTATACCAATCCCTCAATATCAAAACTCATACCAAATTACCAATCCCTCAATACCAAAACTCATACCACTCCCTCAATATCTAAAACAATACCAATACCTAGATACCAATTCCTCTCAATACTGAAGGCAATACCAGTAACTCCACACCCAAAGTCAATACCAGTACCTCTCCCCACCACCCATACAGTTACTCTAGTAGTGGGCGGTATACCAGTAGTAACATTATTCTCAACCCTACGACCCCTTACCAGCTCCAGTACCATAGATAGCCGATACTAGGGCTCTCTCTCTCTTTCTCTTTTCTCTCGCTCTCTTTTCTTTCGCTCTCTTTTCTTTCGCTCTCTTTTCTTTCGCTCTCTTTTATCTCTCGCTCTTTTATCTCTCGCTCTTTTATCTCTCGCTCTTTTATCTCTCGCTCTTTTATCTCTCGCTCTTGCTCTCTCTCTCTCTCTCTCTCTCTCTCTCTCTCTCTCTCTCTCTCTCTCTCTCTCTCTCTCTCTCTCTCTCTCTCTCTCTCTCTCTCTCTCTCTCTCTCTCTCTCTCTCTCTCTCTCTCTCTCTCCTACCATTCTTCTTTATATAACGGGGCCACCACTTTGAGGTCCAATACTTGCCCATCCTCAGTTATATTTGGCCTTATTGTGTAAAGTTTCGTATCTATAGCAATTTATTTGTCAAGGAGTTTTGTTATTTGTTTATTTATTTATTTATTTATTTATTTACTAAACGTTTTGTATCTAGCAATTTATTAGTCAAGGAGTTTTGTTTATTTATTTATTTATATATTTACTAATTTACTTGGTTTATCTTAGAGGCTTT
This sequence comes from Paralithodes platypus, assembly GCA_032716605.1. Classification (NCBI taxonomy): domain Eukaryota; kingdom Metazoa; phylum Arthropoda; class Malacostraca; order Decapoda; family Lithodidae; genus Paralithodes; species Paralithodes platypus. The sequence continues at coordinate 64,719,263 of CM064509.1, forward strand.
TATAAATATTGGGTTTAAAAATAAGCTCAACTCTAACTGAGGATGGAAGTGTTCTAGTGATATCGATCATGTAACTTGGAAGAAATCGGCTTTACGTCGGAACATTTTTCTATCGAAAATTGTAAACATTTTACTTGAAGGGAGTCTGGGTGGGCATTTTTTTTTTGTTCTTCTTCTTTTTTAGCTTGAAGGAAGTCTGGGAAGCCTAGGGGACAAACTAAAATACATTGCTCGAAAATAGCTAAAGCTAGCAAAATCCTCAATATTAATTAAATAAATAATATCATAACCCACAAGACGTCGGACCACATAGTGTTAAAACCATGGTCCTGCCTCATTACACATCCATTACGTAATTTGGTACTTAACTCCTTTAATACGATGGCGAAATTTTGATTCCATTCCAAGTTGGGAAAGTTGACAGAATGAATGTAAGCCCCATATGAGGAGGAACAATTTAAAAACCATGTTTCGCATATTGCTTCAGGGATGAATCCATGTGTTTATTTATTTATCTAAGTTTTATTTATTATATTTATACTAGTTTCGTCCCTAGACCTCCATTAAGCTAAAAAAAACATTCCCCCCCAACAGTACGTTTTTTGGTAGAAAAACGCTTCGGCCCAAGGCCGATTCCTACTAAATTGCAGCCTCGCTATCACTTGCCAGGAAAATATCGACACCTAAATGGCACGAAAGGCCTTAAAATTTACAAAGAAATGTGGCGAAACGTCTTAAAATAGCCAAACTAATAGGGCAAACGTCTTAAAATGTCAAAACTAATTATGCTAAACATGAAGGAGAAGGGGGACCAGAAAACATAACTACCCTTTACCTCTGCTACTCATTAGTATCTGCCCCCCCAATGCTCCTTCAGGCCCTTGTCTTCTCCTATAACGGAACCATCACGTTAGTTGATGTTTTAATCAATCATTCCAATTCAGTTCGTTAATTCATTGGATTATTGGAACTCCATTTGAGGGGAGATTTGAATTTAGTAATCCCTGCAATCTCTCTCTCTCTCTCTCTCTCTCTCTCTCTCTCTCTCTCTCTCTCTCTCTCTCTCTCTCTCCGCCGCAATGTTGCATCTCTCTCGCTATTCTACCGCTACTACAATAATCAGTGGTCCTCAGAGCTCTCCCAGTATATATCACCACTTCCACGTAGGGTACGTAGTACCCGTCTTTCAACACAATCCCACCCCTACTCTCCAACTCAGAGTGAAACGATAGTCCCAATTTTTCTTCTATTCAACAGCTTAGCTCTGGAACTATCTCCCTGAATCCATCTTTCCCTCATTCTATGAATTAAATTGCTTCAAACTCCGTATGTCCAGACATTTTGGCTCGAATATTCCTTGACTTTGGCCCTATCACTCTTTCAACTCTGGGGGAGGCACTCGTCACAGGCAGTTTTTCCTTTTGTCTCCCTCATCCACATAAAAAACAAACTTACTTGTTTATTATATTAGTTTAGTTCCTAGATGGGGAAGATTCTAGACAAGCTGTGGAATCCATTTAGTCTTCAGTTTTATTTCTAGATGGACAAGATTCTAGACGAGCTGTAGGAGTCCATTATTCATCAGTTTAGTTCCTAGATGGGCAAGATTATAGACGAGCTGTGGAATCCATTTAGTCCTCAGTTTGGTTTCTAGATGGTCTAGATTCTAGACAAGCTGAGGGATCAGGGCCCGTATACCTAGACAAACCCTATCAAAGTCGGTGGTAATTGCTATAGTATTGCAGTATTCCTAGTCAGGGAATATCTTAGCTCCTTGGGGATTATGGCGCATTTTGACAGTTTATTTTGGCAATCATAGATGATTTTATACATTTAGGAAGGATCTGTGGGCATCAAAAGGGTAAATACTATCTCGATTAACCCTCTGACTCCCATATACCCTCCCTAATCTGAATAAAATTGTTTAACAATAGCCAGAATACACGGTCAACATTTGTCCTAATCCGCTAACAATTATGGTGACAAAACAGTGTCTTATCCTTAGAAAACCGTGGGTTTCTCAGGGTTATATATGATGATGGTTATGATGATGATGATGGTGATGGTAATGATGATGGTAATGATTGATAATGAAGATAGAGATTAAGATAATGATAAAGATGATGATGATGGTGAGGAAGACGAAGATGATAATAATAATAATGATGATGGTGAGGAAGACGAAGATGATAATAATAATAATAATAATGATGGTGATATAGATTAACGTGGCAAAAACGAAGGAGAACATTATCAAAAACAAACTACAAGAAGCCGATTATCCCCAAATAATAGCCCAAAAGAGGGAGGTAAGGAAGGAAGGGCCAAGTGAAGGCAAGGCGACACTATAAAGGGAGCCATTCTATAACCCTGAGTGGCTGTGGGAGGAGGAAGTATCAGGGTGACTTTAAAAGGGAGATTTTCCTAAAGTGCGATGCAAATAACATAACGCCGGTGTCACACGAGCGCATCTTCGGGCAATTTGTTCAGGCAATTGTGGTCTGGCATCTTCTGAATTAAAGTACTATAGAATTTAAGTCTCTTACATTCCTATAAATTCAATCTAGTCGATTCTAATACGAAAATACAACAAAGTAGTACGAGAAAAAAATGGCTCATCGAAAATTTAGGGTAAAAGCTCTCGTTTCACATCGCCTTAACACGCATTTTATCGCCAATTAAGGGGATAGTGCTTGGGTTTTGGTCTATATATTTATTTATTTTTGAGTTTCCTCGCTAGACCTCCATCAAGCTTCAAAAACACCCCCTAGAACCTCTTTCAAGATAAATTTGTACATGTTCCGGCCGAAGGCCGGTTCCTTCTAAAAATTAGAGGCTCGCTATTCGCTCGCAACATCTAAAGGGCGCGAAAGGTCTTAATATTGACTATAACATGAGGCAAAAGGTCTCAAAATCGCCAAACTAACGGAACGAACGTCTTAAAACCTCAAAACTAATATGATAAACATGAGGGAGAAGGGGGTCCAGAAAAGCGAGTGCTACCCCCTTAAGATATGTATGATCAATAAAAATTACTCGGTTTATATTTTGCTGCATACCCAACTCTGCAACAGTCTGTTTGGGAGCGGGGCGCGGAGTAAATGTGATGTCAATATATTTCTTCAAATACTGAACTTTAAAACTTTACTAATATTATATGCGTCGATAATGCCGGTTTCTGATTGACTGACTGTGTTGTTGTTATTGTCTTTTACATCTATTACGTTTCTCATTACTCTACTACTTTTAATTCTCTCTCTCACTCTCTCCTTCCGCCACTTTTCCTCCTGTTTTCAATATTATTCAGTCCTAACATTACCCCCTTGTACGCTCCTACCTCCACCTCCCCCCCCCCCCCCCACTATAGTCCATTCATTATAGGAAGGTCAGAAATCGTATCCACTGCCCTCTATAACAAAAAACAACTAGAGTACAGGTAATCGAGTTAATTTTTCTACCATTTGTGAAGAGTCAGGTAGGGAATAGGTGTGGCAATTTACAACCCATTTGCTCTAGCCCTTTTGAGTTATAGAGGTTAGGAGTCACAGTTTCTGGCCTACTTATAATGAACAGAGTATGAATTTACTTATCCCCCTCTGCAATGAAAACTCCGACATTCTGACACTTTTCCACATTTGTGAATAATAGTTCTTCATCTCTACACAATGTTTACCCTCTCTGCCAAAAATATCCCAGTCTCTCCACTAATTTCTCCCGTTTTCTGTCTGCTATCCTTCTTTTCTCTACAGTTAGGCCTTTGCAATTTCGTTTTACTTGTGTTGCTATGTGCTCGCTACTAATTATCCCTGTTTTTGCCTGTTTTACCCACTCTCTCATTTTGTCCTCTTTCTTTGCCTATTTTACATCCAATTTTACCTCTCTGCTTATTTTACATCCTATTTTACCCATTTTACCCTTTCCTACGTTTGCCTTTCTTTGCCTATTTCGCATCCTATTTTTATCGACTATTTTTACATCCTATTTTTCATTTTATTTGACTATTTTACATCCTATTATTCCATTTATTTGACTGTTTTACATCCTATTTTTCCTTTGCCTTTTTTACAACATATTTGTCCCCTTTGACTATTTTACATACTATTTTTGTCCTTTTCTTTGACTATTTTGCATCCAAATTGTCCATTTCTTTGCCTCTTACATTATATTTTTCCATTTCTTTGCCCATTTCACATCCTATTTTTATCCTTTCTTTGACTATTTTACCGTCTCCATTTTTCCCTGTTTACCTAATACACTTGCCTCCTCTCCTATTTTCCCTCCTCCCTCTACTTTTGCCCAATTAATCTTACGTAATTTTCCGACTCTCCTTGCTACCCCATTGTTTCCCTTTCTCTCCTCCCTACCCATCTCTTTGCTCCATGTTATCGCCTCTCCAAATTGTAATAAATGTAGCTTAAATTATCAGTCCTATTTCCTCGTCCCTACGCAATTCTTCCTCTCCATTCTACTACTTTCCCTATTATTTTACTATTTTTCCCTCACTCTACTATTTTCCCGTCATTTTTTTTCCTGCCCTGTTATTTTCCTGTCCTACTATTTTCCTTTTGCTTACCTACTATTTCCCTGTCCTTATTATTCCTGTCCTTCTACTATTTATCTGTCCCTCTATTATTTCCCTTTCCTTCTCATTATTTTCATGTCCTCATATTTTCCCTTTCCTTTTCCTTACCTACTATTTCCCTGTCCTTTTTATTCATGTCCTTCTACTAGTTTACCTTTCCTTACGTACCATTTTCCTGTCCTACTATTTTCCCTGTACGCCTCCACCCACCCTTCCCTCCCATCTCCCACAACCCCCTCCACTCACAACCTCCCCACCCACCCACCCATCGTCCATAACCCCCTCCACCCACAACCTCCCCACCCACCCACCCATTCCTCACATCTCCCACAACCCCTCCATCCACAACCTCCCCACCCACCCACCCATTCCTCCCATCTCCCCAAACCCCTCCACCCACAACCTCCCACCCACCCATCCCACCCATCTCTCACAACCCTCCACCCACAACCTCCCCACCCACCCACCCATTCCTCACATCTCCCACAACCCCTCCATCCACAACCTCCCACCCACCCACCCATCCCACCCATCCCCCCATCTCCCACAACCTCCCCACCCACCCACCCATTCCTCCATCTCCCACAACCCCTCCACCCACAACCTCCCCACCCACCCACCCATTCCTCCCATCTCCCACAACCTCCCCACCACCACCACCCATCCCACCCATCTCCCACACCTCCCCACCCACCCACCCATCCCACCCATCTCCACAACCTCCCCACCCACCCACCCATTCCTCCCACTCCCACAACCCCTCCACCCACAACCTCCCCACCCACCCACCCATTCCTCCCATCTCCCACAACCCCTCCACCCACAACCTCCCCACCCATTCCTCCCATCTCCCACAAACCCCTCCACCCACAACCTCCCCACCCACCCATCCCCCATAACCTCCTCACCCACCCATCTCTCTCATAACCCCCTCCACCCACCCTTCCCTCCAGTCTCTCATAACCTTCCTTCCTTCCCTCCCATCAGAGCGATGTAGGTGTATTATATATGCCACTGCCTCCCATTACCTCCCCCCCCCCCTTGCCTCCCATCTTTCACCCACCCATCTCCCACACCACCACCCACGTTTCTAGATATTGCCCCCCCAAAAAAAAACAAAAAAAAAAACAAAAAAAAAACAAAAAAAACCGACACCGACCTTTTAGAAGCCCTTGGTGGTGCCGGTATTGCTGGAGGAAAGTTGACGCCACCCTGACTTTACCCACAAGTTTTAATTGTTTTTCATAATTTTTGTTTAGCTTTATCTTGCGCCGGGTTCGCTGGGGTGGTGGGGCCCCCCCCCCAGGACAGGTTGGTTTATTTAGGCTTGTTTGTCCACGGCTCCATTTATCTTAGTCTGGAATCCTTTGATCGCTATAACAAAAGAACACCTACAGGTGTTGACCTTTTCCAATGGATCAATACGCCACTGGAAATATGAAAATGCTAATGACAACTCAATTATTTCCGAAACTCAAAGGGTAGTATACACCTCAATTAACGTTAAGAAAAAGCACAAAAATAGAACAACATACATTTTATAGATTTTAACCCCTATAAGGACCAACATTACTGACAATAAGTGCATGCACAGGGTTCAGAAATTACACTAATTTTGATTATCTATTCATTGGATTCAATAAGGCCTAAGATATTTCAGGTTAATCCGTTCGATCCATATCCCATCACAGGTCCTGGGATATGGCGTTGATGAGTCGTTCGGGTGTGGAAGACAGCTATTAAAAAGTGACCCTATACTTGGTGTCGGAGCATGGAGATCTGGCTTACAATTCGTTGGTGTCATACTTGATCAATTAGTTGTTGTCATCGTTGAAGTCGGAATAATTTTTGATGCAACACACAGGGCTGCTCACAATAAGTTCTAGATAGGAACGCAATGTGACTTATGAGATACGCAGCTTTACTGTGGTCTTACAGACTGTTTCATCTGCAAAGGATTGTCCGGTTGCACCACTGAGATACAATGGTGGTGGGGAGACTTGCAGTTTTTGAGAGCTCCACATTCCTGGTGTTCTTGTTATTTTATTATTATTTTTTAAATGTATAGCACAGGTGTTGCAAAATTTATTGATTTAACGATTCTTGGATGTAGTCTTAGCAGTGTCTTGGTTGAAGTCCTGTAACAGCATATTGCAAGTAAGTATGGCACATGTGTTGGGAGGGAATGGGCAGCTTATGTGTACTTGTGGACTTGGAGTGTGCAGTGGTAGTTTAGGATCACACACAGCTCCTTACATGTCCCCTGCCCCTATTGTTATAGCCGAGATTCTGTAGGCCAATGGACTTATGATAAAAACACGAAATGGACCAGATCCAGAAACTCCATGAATTGGTGGCATTCGCGGGGGCACAATTTCCAGAATAAGCTTCAGTAAACGGCTCCTAACTCATATAGCTATTCATTGGCAAAGATTATCCCATCGAAACCATACTCCACAACTATTAGAGTAATATTAGATATATTTTGCTTATATATTCTGTATATTAGCTTTTCGAATGGTACCAATAATTTTTACTCTAACTCTTTGACTAGTAATAAGCATAAAGACAACCCAAATAGTAATACATGGAAGAAGTGTTGACCTCTTGCCATCAGTGGATCAATAGGGCAGTGGCACGCCCTCGATCACCCACGTCTCTGCCGCCCTTCCTCCCCTGCTGAATAATCCGTGTTCCTGGCCTGTTTACTGGGGGAAGGGCTCGGAGGGGGCGCGGGGAGAGGCAGGGGGGCGTTTTAAGACGGAAGTTGATGGCTGACCATACCATAACATAGCAGCAGAGTATGGCACTACTAGATTTGATAGCTACCGGGTAACTTAAAACCTTGCCCTTTTTTCTTTTTTTTTATCTCGCTTCCTTATTAATGGAACAGGTGCGAGGAGTCGCTGGAATTCGCGGGCGTTTAAAGACGGAAGTTGTTGATTGTACAGTTCTCAGCATATGTAACGTTACATCAATTCGAATCTTTGAACTTTTAAAGCCAAGTTCTGAAACATATGGCTTATAATCACGTGTTGTATTATATCGTTTGCATTCAATACAGATTCAAATGGGGTGTGTCGCCATTTATGCTTTTGACTGTACATAATGGCAGGAAACAGACACAAACAATACTACTAGACCTTTCGTGGTTATCCAATATATTACTTGATTGAAAAGAACTTTGGCTATCATATCTGGCATGTTTGATAGGGGAAGGGCTGCAAAGAGGCACTGGAAAAAGAGAGTGGCTCTTCAAGACGGATATTTGGCAATTGGTCAAGGAGGATAATCCGTTGTATGGATGGGCAGGAACAAGGTACAGGGGGGGATACAAAAGATAGTGGTATTAATAGACAGTGGTATGATTTTGGTTTTGCTTTTGCTACAAGGTAGGCATCAACATATCCACAAACCATGGACATTTTATTATTATTATTTTTTTTATCATGTAGTTCGAGCGTTGCATAGATTATAATCTTCGATGCATATATTTTTTTAAGTTAGATTGAGTAATAGGAAATATCATTGCATAGATTAGATTACCCCTTTGGCGGTTACGATAAGTTAGATTTGTTGGATGATGTTAAGCTTTGTTAGCTAACATTACTCTAGCTGGCTAGTCTCGTAAGTGGCAATGGCGCCATTTTAAATTGTATTTTGCATACCGTAAACGATTTTATACTGCTTAGGCAGGACCTCCATTAATTAAAGGGTAAAATCGATTTCGATTAACCCTTATAAAATCCAGACCCTTCTTAAACTGAAATTAAACGCGTAAACTAGCCAACATAGAATTACGAAAGATAGCCCAATACTGAAAGTGTTAACCATTTCAAGATACGATTACGCATTTCTTTTCTGTTTTCAGGCTATTTATTAAACTATTTTATTCAGATTAGGAAGGGTAGCCTATGGAAGTCAGAGGGTTAATTGAGGTTGTCTAAACACTTCCAATTCCCACAGATCCTTTCCAAGCTAATTAAAATAGTCTAATGATAGCCAGCATAATCCTTAATCATAATCCTTGAGTTGGATTCGTGGCATGAAAATGAATCCAAGAAGGGCAAGGGGGACCAGAGAAATCCAGTCAAAATAGGACCAGTGACCGGAATGTGCAGTGGACCGATGAGAGAGAGGGAGTGAGAATGAGAGTGAGAGTGAGAGTGAGAGAGAGAGAGAGAGAGAGAAGATGGAAAGGGAGGAAGAGAAATTTTGCCGAGGAAGGGTAAAATTAGAAATAAGTGTCGGTCATTCTCCTCCCTCCTCCTCCCCACCCTACCTTGTACCCCTAGATTGATCCTTCGAAATGGAAAGGGTTGGTCATGTTGGAGAGCTTTGTTTTTTCTATGTGTATGAAGGAGAGAAAATGCAAAGCTGTCTGCAACAAGTGTCTCTCCCAAAGTTGAAAGTGATAATCGTTCTTTTATACGTTTTGTTTATATATATACAGTAATTATTTGGTGTATTGGAAAGATGTGTGATATTCTACTTTAGTGTAGTGAAAAGAATAGGAGGAGAAGGTGTTAGGGATAGCTAGCTGGATTACTCTCTGTGTAGGCGAGACACAAACAGAAACATAGAGGAAAGCCAGACAAATGAAACAGAAGTTCCAGCAACTCCTTATCACATGCCTTTGAAGCTTCCCCTGGGTATTGCTTAATCTCCCCAACTCTTTACAATCTACAAGTTATAAGGAGTTACAAGGAATAGTTACTATCTCAAAGACGTTCCTGTCCATTCTGGGAAGATACTTAAAGTGAGAAGAGAGATTGTGTATTGCATTACACTCATTGCAAAGTATGCAGATTACTATCTACTTTCTTCTTGAACTTCTATTCAAGAACTATAGTGGTGGTATTTAACCAATCTTGTACCAGTGGTAATTATAAGGGCTATCACAATTAACCCTCTGACGTCCATACACCCTTCCTAATATGAATAAAAGTATACAAGTATAGCCAGAAAGCATTATATTCAATTATCTATTTTTAATTTATTTTTTTATTTTTTTATTATCGTTATCACAGTGTAGGCGCGGATGTCTAATATGGATTTGGAATTTATGTCCAGAGGGTCGTATTTTGGTTGTATATTATAAAATCGCTGCCGGAGATGCTGATAGGGCACACAGGAAGAGAGAGAGAGAGAGAGAGAGAGAAAAAAAAAGAGAGAGAGAGAGAGAGAGGTAGGTATACTACACGAATATCAGGAAATATTGCGATAGGTTACCTTATATATATATATATATATACATTATATACTATTAACTAGTATTGAGCTAACCTTTCCTAACCTAGCATTACATAACAAACCTTATTGTAATGAAAGCTGTATACATATTATCTTAATTAGCATACTCTTGCCTTGCATATTTAAGTTAATTAGACTCAAACATGACTAACATAAACGGAATGCAGACAAAAGAGTTAAATGAAAGGGTAATATGACCATTTAATTTCAAGTCACGCGCCTCACTAAGCCTTCTAAACAATGGCACAGTTTATTTATCTTCTTCATGAGTCACCCATTAGGCTTACTCTCATATAGTCTATTCATTATAAGTAGGCCAAATATCGTGAATGCTAACCTCTGTAACTCAAAAAGGGCTCAAGCAAATGGGCTGTAAGTTTCCACATCTATTCCTTGGCTGACTCTTCCCAAATGATAGAAATAAAAAAAAATAAAAAAAAACACACACTAAACATAATTATCTCTGGTAATGTTGCAGACTGCAAAATTGAATAATACAACACATTTCGGTGACCGGTATAATTCTAGGTTCGTTGCTTGATATATACTTTGGAATCGTTTACATACTGTATGCCTTTACCTAAGCGTGTTTAAATACTAACCATAATTCGTCTGTGTATAAAATGCCTCAAACAATAACATGTCTCGTTTGAAATTAGTTTTTACGAGTCTTGGAAAAAAAAAATGTTAACCCCTTCAGCACCATGACGCCTTGTTACCTTTGATTCTGGCTAAAATTACATGATTGTATGCAGTGTAAGAAGGACCTATGTTACTAAGAGGGATTATTGAGATTGGTTTTACCCATTTGAGTCGCATAAATAAATTGCAAACTAAAGTCAGTCAGTCAGTAGCCAGCCCTTACTCCCACAAAGGGTAGGGAGGGTCAGCAAAAAAAAAAAATGAGAAAGAAAAAAAAGAGGAGACAGGAGAAAAATACATATAACAGTTCGCCCACAAAATCAAGCGCACAAGCATTCAAAAGCACCAATCACTCATCAGCCCCCGAAATCAATGGCTTCACCTCAGATGTTATTAAGGGAGCCCACCTCGCTTTTTTGTTTTATCTTTCTCTCCCTCTTTCTTTGGCTTGTATCCATTCGGCCCCATTCAGCCTACTGTTTTAAGACGTTTACCCCCATCCAGGTGTCAATATTTTCCTGACAAGCGGTAGCGAGCCAGCATATTATATATTTTTGTTTTGACAGCAAGCTAATTTTTACATTTTCGATAGAAAACTGTCTCCGGCGAAGCCAGATTTCTCCATACAGTGCAGGCTCGCTATCGCTCGTCAGGAAGAAATCGACACCTGGATGGGGATAAACGTCTTACAACAGTTGGCTGAATGGGGCCGAATGGATACAAGCCAGGGATAGGGAGAAAAGGAGAGAAAGATAATAAAATGCCAGTGACCCCCCTTAAAGAAAATTGTCTAACGGTAACCAGCATAGGATGAAAATAACGTAATGGTGGTGAAGGGCCTACAAAATGGACTTCTGGAGACGGCACCTTTACGGGATACCTTGAAAGCATTACACCCTTAAAAATAATGATTCCCTTTAAGGAGAGTCAAACGAGCAAATTTTTTATCGTTCTCCCCTTTTCTCTCTTGCCCTGGCTTGTATCCATTCGGCCCCATTCAGCCTATTGTTTTAAGACTTTTATCCCCATCCAGGTGTCGATTTCTTCCTGGCGATCGATAGCGAGCCAGCATTGTATGGAGAAATCCGGCTTCGCCGGAGAAATTTTTCTATCGACAAATTTACAAATTTAGCTTGCTGTCAAGACAAAAATGCAGTATATATATGCTGGCTCGCTACCGCTCGCCAGGAAAATATTGACACCTGGATGGGGATAAACGTCTTAAAACAGTAGGCTGAATGGGACCGAATAGATACAAGCCAAAGTGAGAGGGAAAGAAAGAGAAAAAAAGCGAGGTGGGCTCCCTTAAGGAGAGTCAAACGAGCGCATGTTTTTTAGCAATTTCTTTCACGAACACCTTTCGTTATTCGTGTTCGGCCATTTTAGTGTGGCAGCTTCCACATTAACCCGTAGAAGATGCGATGATGCATTTATTTTCTGTTTTCTGGCTATTATTGTATAATTGTATTCATATTAGGAAGGGTATATGGAAGTCAGAGGGTCAACAGTGATAGTCTTTGCCCTTATTATTCCCACAGATCCTTCCAAAATTGTGTAAAATCGTATAATGATAGACTGAATAAACTGTCAAAATGCGTCATAATCTTCAAAGGGTTAAAATTCAATTGGTACTCCGCTAACAACAATCGAACCAGTATCCCCTAAGATAAATATCGTGGATAATTATAAACCCTCGAAAAGCAAAACTAAGCTCCGAAATTTAAATAGTAGATAAATAATTAATGAGAAGAATCGATGCAGTTCGGGATAGCTTCGAAAACCTAACGCTACGATGTACAGTAAGTCCTACAGTGTACAGTCAGTCACTGATAAACAATTCTAGGACCCCCCCCCCCTTATGTTTTTCTTTATGCATTTATAACTATTTGGATTGATATTTGGATGGAACTTGTTTTTCAATGAACAATATATAGTTTTGAAGTTGATTTATTGAAAACTATATTCATAAATTTGTTTCCAGAGAAATACTTCCAAGATTAGAAATAGGTGAGGTCCACGATTGTGTATGAGTGACTGTACTCTGTAGAAGACAAATCGCGGACTTGAATCTTACCTTTGGTTTTATATTATATAATTACATTTCGAAATTTAGTTTTGCGTTTCTAGGAGTCATATTGGGCCACCATATAGGCTATGTCTTAGAGTGTACAAGCAATTGAGTTGTATATTTCTCCTCGTATTTGTTTTCATGCTGCAAGTAAATGCAGTATGCACCGTGTGTGTACTGACTGCAATTTTGTGTACATCAATAATATGCAATTCAGTGTAAATAAATGTTATCATAAATACATTGCGATGGTCGTATTTACATTTAGAAAAACATAAGAGACCCTGCAATTATTTATGATTGGGTAAACTTTTTGCCTACTTGCCTATGCCAAAGGGAAAAAGTTTATACATATAACCAAATAATAATTGTCATATAGCTCAGGCATTTTTTTCAGACATTATAAACTAATTTTGTCCTCTTCAGGGTACGAGGACGCGTTTCTTAATTATAATCTGGCTATTGTTAAACGATTATATACAGTTTAGGAAGGAGCTGTAGGAGTGAGAGGGGTAAGTACTATCGCAATTAACCCTCTCACTTTCAAAATTCCTTCCAAAGCTGAATTTGTTCTAATATTAGCTAGAATAGGAAGACAAAACACGTCATAGAACTGAAAGGGTTAACTAAATAATCAATATAATATGAACACTATATCACCAAAGCTGCCCAAATGAAACACGCACATGGTTTTAATTTCGTCTTTGTAATTACTAACGCGAAAAATGTGTTTGAAAAATTGGTCCTCCACCTTTGCACTAAAGATTTTCCCCAGCTGACGGTAAATTGACAGTTCTTCATCTTAATTACTAAACTGTAACGAAGATTTAGTAGCGAAATATGGGGTTGATCATGAAAACTTGGCATTAATATGAATGATAATAAGCTTATATTATTTCCAGTAAGTATCGAGGAATCTGCTGCTAAGAGATTGAATTAACCTGTTAAGGGATTTAATTTACCTGCTAAGGGATTGTATTTACCTGCTAAGGGATTGTATTTACCTGCTAAAGGATTGTATTTACCTGCTAAGGGATTGAATTTATCTGCTAAGGGATTAAATTTACCTGCTGAGGGATTGTATTTACCTTTTAATGGATTGAATTTACTTGCTAAGGGATTGAATTTACCTGCTGAGGGATTGAATTTACCTGTTAATGGATTCAATTTACCTGCTGAGGGATTAAATTTACCTGCTGAGGGATTTAATTTACCTGCTGAGGGATTGGATTTACCTGCTGAGGGATTGGATTTACCTGCTAAGGGATTGAATTTACCTGCTGAGGGATTGAATTTACCTGTTAATGGATTGAATTTACCTGCTGAGGGATTGAATTTACCTGCTGAGGGATTGAATTTACCGGCTGAGAAATTGTAAATCCAATCTCTCGGCAGGTAAATTTAATTTGGACTTACATGCCAAGGGATTGAATTTACCTACTTAGGGATTGAATTTACCGTTAGCTGAAAACAGAATATAAGTGAACATTCAGGCCATTCAGCAAGTCAATCAGTCCAACACCAATCGTAAAATATCAGGGATAAACTGATGAAGGAAATGGTTTCGAATCGAACCTCACCCCTTTCATAAATTAAGAAGTTAAACGGTCAGGCTATGGAGATCGTCAACTCTTTTAAGTATCTGGGCAGTGTGTTTTGAGTAAAGATGGGACTATGGATGAAGAGGTGCGGGAGAGGGTACAACAGGGGAAGAGGGTTGTAGGAACGCTAAAAGCAGTAACAAGAAATAGGGTGGTCAGTATGGAAGTGAAGAAGTCCTTGCATGACAGTGTGGTAATCCCGACACTGACTTACGGAAGCGAAGCATGGACGTTGGTTGAGAGACTCAGACCAAGAGTGAGAGCAGTGGAAATGAATTACTTAAGGAGTGGCGTGCGGAGTTACATGGAGGGATAGACAGACTAATGAGGAAGTAAGAAGGAGGTGTGGTGTGGAGGTAGATGTGCTGGAAAGTGTGAAAAGGAACAACTTGAGATGGTTCGGCCATATGGAACGTATGGAAAGCGAGAGAATGACTAAGAGGGTGTACGAGAGCGAGGTGGAGGGACCGAGGGGGAGAGGTAGACCGAATATGAGGTGGAAGGATGGAGTGAGGAACTACATGAACGAAGGCGGTGCTGGTTGGGGGGAGGGGCGTCGACTGACTGGGGACAGAGGTGCATGGGGGCGGTTCGTTCGTGGCCACCCCTTCGGGGATCACGGCGTCAGGCAATAGATAGATAGATAGAATATATTATTTTATGCCATTATTATTTATTATTATTAGTAGTATTGTTATTACAGTTGTTGATATTATTATTATTATTATTATTAGTAGTAGTAGTATTAGTAGTAGTAGTAGTAGTAGAAGAAGAAGTAGTAGTAATATTAGTGGTATTATGGAAAACAGTATTACGAAGCATTGGGCCTTAATCATCTCGTTCATAAGGTTAATCATGAGGGAAGGAAAGACCATTATCAGATATATTACTCTTTCCTCCGTCTTCATCCTCTGCTGGAATATTAACTCGTAATTTTCTGGTGAGCTTAGAGCCGTAAGGTGGTGCTAAAATGATATAAGTAATGTGTGTGTGTGTTGAATGGGGGATGGGGGAGTTGTTTGTGTATGTGGGTGGTTCTCTCTCTCTCTCTCTCTCTCTCTCTCTCTCTCTCGCCTCTTCTCTCGTCTCCTCTCGTCTCTCTCCTCTCAACTCTCTCCTCTCCTCTCGTCTCCTCTCGTCCTCTCTCTCTCCTCCTCTATCGTCACCATCGTCTCTCTCTTCTCTCTCCTCTCTCTTCTCTCCTCTCCTCAATCTCTCTTCGCCTCCGTCCTCTCTCTCTCCTCTCTCTCTGCTCTCTCTCCTCCCCCTTTTCCTCTCTCTTTCTCTCTCTCCTCCTCTCGCTCCTCTCGTCTCTCTCGCTCTCTCTCTCCTCCCTCGTCTCTCTTTCTCTCTTCTCCTCTCTCTCTCTCAAATCGTCCTAATCGATAGTCCATTTACATTCACCATTATTTTCAACAACTATCACAAATAGAAAGTAATTTACGATAATGGTGTCGATTAAACGTCCACTGTCAAAAAGGCTAAAAAAAATCAATACAAATTAAAGTGTATTAATAGCTATAAGCACAGGCAGAGAGAGAGAGAGAGAGAGAGAGAGAGAGAGAGAGAGAGAGAGAGGGAGAGGGAGGAGGGGAGGGCGTGTGTGTGTGTGTGTGTGTGTGTGAGTGTGAGAGAGAGAGAGACTATACGCATACCTACAATTCCCTTCATACTCCGCGAACCTCCAAGTAACTTTCGCTTCATTTGCCTTATTAATTTTCGTTCCACAGCCTGGAGGACACACTAACACAGCCAAGCACAGTGCACTGAGCAGGGGGGCGTGGCTACCGCTTAATGAACATACATAATTAATAAACAAGACACTGCTTCACAAGGCGGAGTTAACAAGGCGGTACTGTTGATCAGCTAAGTTGCGTTGGTTCGAGTTAATTTATTTTTATTTTTTTTATCGTGTCTTCTAGTGACTCATTTTTAGTTGGCGTTAATATATCCACTTAGAATGATGTTCAGATCAGTTATATATCAATAACTACATATGTATTTACTAATATATAGCTGAATTGATCAGAAAATCAATCAAAATGGATATAATTGCATAAAGAGAATCACAAGGGCTCACGAACATATGGCAGTAGCTGTACTTTTATAAGGGTATATTATTGTGTTTACTTTAATTACCTTCTCCATACTTGTTTAGGTCCATATTATTGTAAAGTCTCTACTATATTATTTTAGTCTCTACTATGCTTTACTATATTATTGACAGTCTCTACTATGCTTTACTCTATTATTGACAGTCTCTACTATGCTTTACTGTATTATTGACAGTCTCTACTATGCTTTACTGTATTATTGACAGTCTCTACTATGCTTTACTATATTATTTACAGTCTACTATGCTTTACTCTATTATTGACAGTCTCTACTATGCTTTACTCTATTATTGACAGTCTCTACTATGCTTTACTATATTATTGACAGTCTCTACTATGCTTTACTCTATTATTGACAGTCTCTACTATGCTTTACTGTATTATTGACAGTCTCTACTATGCTTTACTATATTATTGACAGTCTACTATGCTTTACTATATTATTGACAGTCTCTACTATGCTTTACTATATTATTGACAGTCTCTACTATGCTTTACTATATTATTGACAGTCTCTACTATGCTTTACTATATTATTGACAGTCTCTACTACTTTTCTCTATTATTTTACAGTCTCTACTATGCTGTTACTGTATTATTGACCTTCTCTACTATGCTTTTATACGATATTATTGACCAGTCTCTACTATGCTTTCTATATTAGTTGACAGTCTCTACTATGCTTTACTATATTATTGACAGTCTCTACTATCCTTTAACTCTATATTGACCGTCTCCTACTATGCTTTTACTACTCATTATTGACATTCCCCCTCTACTATATGCTTTACTGTTAACTAGATTATGACCAGTCTTCTACTATGCGTACGCTATTATTGACAGTCTACTATGCTTTACTATATTATTGACAGTCTCTACTATGCTTTACTATATTATTGACAGTCTACTATGCTTTACTGTATTATTGTACAGTCTCTACTATGCTTTACTATATTATTGACAGTCTCTACCTCGCTTTACTAACTGTCTTATTGACAGTCTTACTATGCTTTACTATATTTTTCGTCTACTATGCTTTTCACTCATTATTGACAAGTTTCTCTACTACTATGCCTGTACTATATTATTGACATCTAACTATTCTTTAATATATTATGTCATTCCGCTACTATGCTTTACTATATTATTGACAGTCTACTATGCTTTTACCTATATGATGTGACCGTCCTCTACTATGCTTTACTATATTATTGACAGTCTCTACTATGCTTTACTATATTATTGACAGTCTCTATACATATTGCTTTACTATATTAGTGACAGTCTTTACTATGCTTTACTATTTATTGACATCTCCTCTAACTATGCTTTACTATTATTATGCCAGTATACTATGCTTACTATATTATTGACAGTTCTCCTACTAGATGCGTTTACATATATTATTGACAGACAGTCTAACTTTACTATACTGCTTTACTCTATTCTTTGGACAGTCTCTACTATGTATTACTATTATATTGCTGACAGTCTCTACTATGCTTTACTATATTATTGACAGTCTCTACTATGCTTTACTATATTATTGACAGTCTCATACTATATGCCCTTTAATACTCTAATTATTGACAGTCCTCTACTATGCTTTAGGCTGTGTAAGTTTTGACAGTCCTACTGTGCTTTACTATAATTATTGTACAGTCCTCTACTATGCTATTACTATATTATTGACAGTCTCCTAACTACTAACTATGCTTTAAATTCACTATGCTTTACATATTATTGACAGTCTACTAACTATACTTATTATTTACTACTGTATTAATTGGGTACAGAGTCTCTCCTACTGTATGCTGTACTAAAATTACTTGACGTCTCTACTATAGTATGCTTACATATTATTATTGACAGTCTCGTTCCTCTAACTATATCCTTTACTATATTATTTTAGTTTATTATACTTTACGTATTTGCTATATATTTTTCCTATATTTCCCTGGGTCTGTGTCCTGGGCCAAATCCTGGAGGAGCGCCCCTGCCCTTCCGGTGATGCTTTCCCTGATCCCTCCGGGGATCACTCCTTGCGCGTGCCAAAAATAAACCTGGAGCCAGAGCCCTCTCTTAGTATTAGTTAGCCCATGACGTTTTAATATAGCGGTAAATGTCGGTGGTGGGGGTTTGCTGGCTCTCTTGGCTCCCTTAAAATAATTTGTCCTTTTCTTATCAATGGTCCAATGGGAAGATAAGAGAGACGAGGATAGAGGAGGAGAAGAGGGAGAGAGAGAGAGAGCGGAGAGAGGAGAGGAGGGGGGAGGGAGAGAGGACGAGAGAAAGAGAGCGAGAGTGGAGAGGAGCGACGAGAAGGAGAGGAGAGAGAGTGAGACGAGACCGGAGAGGGAGGGAGGACGAGAGAGAGAGGAGAGGAGGAGAGCGGAGAGAGGGAGAGACGAGAGCCCGAGAGACCAGAGAGGAGAGGAGATGAGGGAGCTCGATAGAATATATAGAGAGGAGGATATAGAGAGAGAGAGAGAGATAGAGAGAGAGGAGGAAGAGAGAGCGAGATAAGTAAGGATGAGAGAGAGAGAGAGAGAGAATGTCCTTTGTGCTCATGAAATACATTATGCAGTATGAACACACACACGCACACACACGAGAGAGAGAGATATTTAACGAATCCAATTTATTATTCAGGACTATTGGAGATTAAAATGATAATGACCGCAAAAGTAGCGATCGATAGGTATAACTTGAGTAAAAAAAAATCGTAAAGCTTTTTATGAGAGAGAGGCTAAGGAATGACATGGTATTGGGAAAAAGTAAAAGCATAAGGGGGAATGAAAGTAAAAGTGGTTGAACTGCCATAAATACAGTATAGACGAGATGAGGGATGTACAATCGCGCTAATAAGTGATGGCTCGGCACCAAGTATATTTTGATCAATAATTGGTATCCACAATATCTAAGCTTCATTTCTTCATATCGAGTGAAATATACAAACATGTTCCTACACTTACCCACCCTATTCAACATCTGACAGACATTAATACAGCACAGAGCAAGCCAAACGTAATGACAGCTGGGATTGACTTATTAGCGCGACCGTACAGTTGTCCATATGTTTGTTCCTCGTTGTGATCTTATGTATTGAAGTAAAATAGTATAATTTTTTTTTTTTTTGTCATGTGTATGAAGGAGACAATTGGCAAAACTGCCTGTAACAAGTGTCCCCCCTCCTTAATTGAAAGAATGATACAAAGCCAAATTAAATGTGCGTTAGAGTCAAAATATCTGGATACACAGACCTTGAAACAGTATAAGTCAAAGGATGAGGGAAGGACAGATTGAGAGAGTAAGAAAGAGAGTTCCGGAGTTTACTTGTTGAGTGGAAAAAAGACTGGGTTTGTGATGGACTGGCATAATGTGGATATTGATTTGATGTATTGATGTGTGTGCTGCAAACGTATTATAGCTTGTATTTCGGCTATCAAGGCATACAATTTCAATTTCCTGAAACTCTCAAGCGGGACATAATGGGATGGAGGTGTAGTGAGTCACGGAAATAGTATAGAAATATTGAAAGTAAAAAGTGTTTGCGTAAGAGAATTTATCGTGTGTTGTTCCTAAGCTGCCTCGAACAGCCCCTCCTTAAGGAAGGCCATGGCCACGGTCGGGCTTTCCCACAGAGCTCTCAAATAGTGTAAATTGTGTTGTTGGCGTAAGTGGTTGTGTGAAATGCAGTCTTCTATGATGTGTTTTATGGTATGGGGTGCTGTGTTACAACCCGGGCAGGTGTCGACGACGGAGTCATCCAGTCTCTTCTGATAGCTCAGAAGAGCTGGATGGTGTCCGCATCTCAGCCTGTCCAGGTGGACTCTGTCCTCGCGAGGAAGGGAGGATTCAGAAGGGTGGATTTCGGGAGGTCGTGCTTGCAGCTGCGTGTTGTCTATGAGTGAGTGGATGGAACGGCGAGTGATATGAGTATGGATGTGCTTCCGGAAGTTGGTTTGGGTGGGCAGGGAGGGAGAGAAGACAGTATTTGTGTGTGATACAGTGTGCTGGGTGTTGTTTTGATATTTCTTGGTGTCTGTGGGTGTGTTGCCATGTAGTGTAGTGGGTGGTGTTGATTCGTGGAGGCTGCTGCTAGGAATTGAGTGCCTCTCATGTCTAGATGATCTTTGACTTTTAGGACTTTAGTTTCTTGATGTAGGTGATCTGTGGGTGTAGTAGCTGTGCATCCTGTGATGATTTTAAGGGCTTTATTTTGAATAGTCTGTAAGGTCTTATGATGTGTTTCAGCTAGGTTAGAAGCCCAGGCCGGGCTTGCATATTCCATAACTGATCTTATGTATTGTTTGTAGACTGTGGTGGTGGTTTCTTTGTTGTGTTCAAATTTCGTGTGGGCAAGTGATCTGAGGGCGTTAAGTCTGGGTGTCAGTTTCTTTTTCGTGTTTGTGGTGTGTTGTTTGAATGTTATTTGGGTGTCGTATGTTACTCCTAGGATTTTGTGTGTGTGTGTGTGTTAGGGGTGTGTTGTTTATGTTGAGTCCCGGGACGTAATCGTGCTCTCCTGTCCAGCTTGTGAGGAGGGTTGCAGTGGATTTAGCTGGGGCTAAATTGAGTCTGTTTGTAGTGCACCATTCATGTAATGTGTCGAGCTAGTCTTGAAGGAGTCTTGTTGCTGTGTCTGGGTTTTGGTGCGTGCTTGTGAGTGTTATGTCGTCTGCGTAGGAGGCTATGGTTATTTGGGGTGAATTTGGTGTATTTATATCATGCATGTACAGATTGAAGAGTGCGGGCGACAGGACGGATCCTTGCGGGACTCCGTTTGGGAAATTTCTAATGCTAGATGACTGACCGGCAAAAGATACGTGTGCACATCTGCCTGCTAAGAAGTTGGCCAGCCATCTTTTTGTGTTGTTGTGCATGTTTGTGTTGTAGATTTTGTTTGTTAGGTTGTGGCGGGGGATGGCATCGAAGGCTTTACTGATGTCAAGTGTGGCAAGTACTGATCTGTGTGATGGTCTAGCTGAGTTGATGCCATCAAAAGCTCTTTGTGTAAGGTCTGTAAGAAGAGTGTTTGTGGAGTGCAAGGCCTGAAGCCGTGTTGTGTTGGAGAAAGGGGTAAGTCAGGTGTCATCAGTTGTAGTACAAGGCGCTCTATGACTGGAGGGGGTGCAAAGGAGTGTGATAGGGCAGTGTGAGGAGGGTAGCGTGGGGTCTTTGTTAGGTTTGGGGAATGTGATGATGATACCATGCTTCCAGATGTCTGGTATTGTGTTGTGTGAGTAGCTGTAGTTTGATATGTTAGTGAGTGCTTGTATGCCTTGTGGTCCCAGGTGTCTGAGGTGAATGTTGCTTTTATGTTGTCTAGGCTACAGGCAGGTGAGAGCTTGAGATTGTTGATGATATGCTTTGTCTGGTTGTTGGTGAAGGGTTTATAGTCAGGGTCTGTGGGGAATTGTCTTTTGCGTCGGATGACACGTCGGTCGTTTTTGTGGGGTTTGAGGTGACTGACATGAGAGAAGTGATTGATGAGAGTGTTTGCTTGTTGTTTACGTGAAGGAGTAGAGTCTGTTGTTGTGATTGCAGCATGTGATTGTGTTGTGTTGCTGTTGGAGAGTGTGATGCTGTTTAGTGTTTTGTAGAGTTTTTTGGGGTTTGTTTTGTGATCGAGTGTTTGTAGGAAGTTATTCCAATTTAGTGTTTGTTGTTCTTGTATTTTGTTGTTAATCTGGATGTTGAGTGCTTGAATTTGTTGATTGATGTCTTGTGTGTGGGGTGCTGGGGAGTGTTTCAGTGTGTCGCGTTGTATGATGAGGTTTTGAATTTCTGGTGAGAAGTTGGGGTTGTGTTTTTTGTATGTGTTTTTTTAATATTAATGTTATCTCTTATAACGTATCCAACCGGGCTACGGCAGTTTGTGCGTATGTTCATTAATTAATATAGCATTTTTTTCTGATTACCTCCATATGTTAACTCATTAAGTTGCTTGTTATTTATAATAAATTGTTGCATTTATACATACATACATTAATTTAAAGAGCGAGTGCTTCACCTTCACAGCTTCTACTTTATTTTCCTCTAATGATGTAAGAACACACACACACACACACACACACACACATATATATATATATATATATATATATATATATATATATATATATATAATTCATTTATTTATTTATTTATTTTCATGAAAACTGGTTAAAGTTTGCATGCAGTATGTTACAAATGCATATTATTTGATCTTATTTTCATTTCTTACTAGATATATCCAAAGGTCAGGGGGGATGTAACGTGATCTTTATGTGGTTGGATAAGATACATTTACCGGCGGGACCGTATTCATGTTATTGTTGTGGTGAAGTGGCTGTTTAATGCTCCTTCCTTTGTTGTTACCCCCGCCGCCGAGAATGGGTACAGTGTGCGGTGGGGTTTATTGGATGCTGGGCTACACACGGCAATAGGAGAGGGCGGAGGTATTGCCCTTTCATCGGCACACTCATTCAGCTCCGAGTATCAAGATAATGATACAGCCTTAGCCAGTGGTGCGGTTGCTATATGTTAGAAGGTATCTCAGGCTTAATTGGATGTATTTTACTATTTACCGGGTACTTTATATTTGCATTTCAAATTACTTATATCAGTTTATATCGGCTTAACTTGCGTCCGTAGTAATGACCGGGATTCTTTAGCTAAATATGCTATTAATTATGATGCAGAAACCTAGTAGGTTTACCATTTTTCCATTTAAGTGTCAATAAATCGGCTGCCAATGAATAACATTTTCCGTCAGGTAAAACGATAGATTGTTGTTATGCGTTTCTCGCTGAGTTTGCACCTTTCCCATAATTTGTGTCTGTGGACCATCAAATATGGCTGTATAAAGAAACCATAAATGAGTGAAGCAACCCTAAATACCGGTATTCGTCTGGCTGACCATATTTCGTTATAAGTCATGTATTTATTCATTAACTTCTTTGAGTTGGAACTCTTGATCATGACAATTATAATATACCCTGTTCCAAATACGTAGGCCAGAAATCCTGAACCCTAACTTCCATAACTAAAAAAAGGACTAGAGCAAATGGGCTTTAAATTTCCATACGTATTCCGTGGCTGACCCTTCCCAAATGGTTGAAAAATTAGCTCGATTACTCCAGTCGTTAGTGAGTTATAAAGGTTAATATTCAAGAGTGTTGGCCCACTTAAGGGGAGATGGTTAACTTTTGGGGCGATTTTTGCATGTATTCATTATTTTTCTAGTTTCCTCCCTAGACCTTCATCAAATTAAAAAAAAACATCCATTAGATCCCCCTTCTAGATTAATTTGTACATTTTTCGGTAGAAAAATGTCCCGGCCGAAGGCTCACTATCGTTCGCCAGGAAAAAAAAAATCGACACCTAAATAGCACGAAATTAGGTCTAATTATTGACGAAGAAATGGGGCGAAAGGTCTTAAAATCTGAAAACTAATGGGGCTAAACATGATGGAGAAAAGTGACCAGAAAAACGACCCATGTCCCCTTAATTGGAACAAGATAATGCTTAAGGTTTTAAACATTACTTGGAAATTATTAACCCCTTCACCACCAGTACGTAATTATTAACCCCTTCACCACCAGTACGTAATTATTAACCCCTTCACCACCAGTACGTAATTTTCATTATATTCTGGTTACCATTATTCGATTTTGTTTTGTTTATAATCTACCTCTATGACTCAAATGGGTAAATACGATCTCATTTAACCCTTTGAAGCTCTGACTCTTTTTAGCAGTTTATTTTGGCTATCATTCGACGATTTTATGCAGCTTATAAAGTATATGTGGGTATTAGAAGGGTAAATACTATCTCAATCAACCCTTTGACTTCCATATACCGTTACTAATCTGAATAAAATCGTCTAATAGTAGCCAGAAACAGAACAGAAACGCGTATTGGAGCTTGAAAGGGTTAAATTGCAAAGATTGTCTATTTAACGGTGAAAAGGCGTCGTAGTGCTGGAGGGATTAAGTTTGTCTGAAGTTTGGATTAAGTTTGAATATATCTGAATAATCAACCGTGCTCAAACTAGATAATAGCGCTGAACTAACTTTGAAACTTAACTAAAGTACCGGGTAATTAATGCTTTTAGTGTAAGGGTATTTTCTTTCGCTCCATATTATTTCGACACTTATATTCTTTGTCCATGGGCCGGTTTTCTGGACCACTTTCTCCCTCATCTTTAGCCCCATTAGTTTTCAGATGTTAAGATGTTTGCCCCATTAGTTAGTCGATTTTAAGACCCTTCGCCCCATTTCTTCGTCAATATTTAGACCTTTCGTGCTATTTAGGTGTCGATTTTTTCCCTGGCGAACGATAGTGAGCCTTTAATGTAGGAAGAACCGGACTTCGGCCGGGACATTTTTCTACCGAAAAATGTACAAATTAATCTAGAAGGGGGATCTAATGAATTTTTTATTTTTGTTGTTGATAGAGGTCTAGGGAGGAAACTAGAAAAATAATGAATACATGCTAAAATCGTACAAAAACTGAACCATTAAATTACATACCTCCCATAAGTGTTCCAATGGCGTACGGGCACTGATATTAAGGGGGGATGGTTCGTTTTTATGGACTCTCTTCTCCCTCATGTTTAGCCCCATTAGTTTTGAGATTTTAAGAAGTTCGGCCCAAAAAAAATTGGCGATTTTGACACCTTTCGCCCCATTTCGTTGTCAATTTTGAGATCTTTCGTGTCATTTAGGTGTTGATATTTTCCTGGCGAGCGATAGAGAGCCTGTAATCCCTGTACTTATAAGAGGAATCAGCCTTCGGCAGGGACATGTTTCTACCGAAAAATGTACAAATTTATTTTGAAGGGTGGTCTAGTAAATATACCATACAGCACCTTACTCATAGTTTAAGCTACATGTCTAGTCGCTAAGAAAGCTTAAGGGGAGATTTCCACTTGAGGGATTATTTTTCTGGACCCCTTTCTCCCTCATGTTCACCCCATTGTTTTTGATATTTTAAGACGTTCGCCCCATAATTAAGACCTTTCGCCCAATTTCTGTCAATTTTAAGACCTTTCATGCAATTTAAGTGTCAATTTTTTCTGGCGAGCGATAGCGAGCCTGTAATTTAAGAGGAACCGGCCTTTGGCCGGGAAATATTTCTACCGAAAAATGTACACATTTATCTTGAAAGGGGGCCTAGAGGGTGTCATTTTAAGCTTGATGGAGGTCTAGGGAACACACTAAAAACCTCCCCTTAAGTGTATACAGTACTGTCTGCGTTACTAGTATCTCGACCCAAATGACCCTGAACAGCCTTTGTCTTTCAGGTTTCAACAAACTCTTATAGCTAATGCAATGTAGTGGCTAACATGATGCTTACCTGTAGATCACTTGGTTCAGAGCCAGGGTTGAGAGAGAGAGAGAGAGTGTGAGTGAGGGGGGGGGAGAGTGTGAGTGTGATAGTAAGAGTGAGAATGAGTGTGTGGGAGTGAGAATGAGTTTGTGAGCGTGTGTGTGTGTGAGAGAGAGAGAGGTACTGTACAAATTCACATATATTGCATAGCTACATTATTACTCCTACACTCATACATTTTAATTTTAATTCATACACGGACTGAAAGCTATATCAATAACGTCGCTAAAATGCAAAGCGTATCAAATAATCACTTTCCCAATTCTGATCAAAGCATAATGTAAAGTCAATAGTGATTGCGATCGCTGATGATATATTGGCTGTGTGATTACCCGCTAGTCAGTTAGTCAGTCAGTCAGTCAGTTGGTCAGGAAGTCGCTTGATTAGGAAGGTAATTTAGTTAACCAGTTAGTCAATCAGTGAACCAGACCGTCTGCCAATCAATCAATTGTTTATTTATTTATTTAATTATCCATTAGTCAACCAATCAGTCAATCCATCAATATTTCATTAATAAATTTGATCAGTCAATCGAACAAATAGTAATTAAATTAGTCAATAATTAAATAATCAATTACATTAGACAATCAGTCAGTAATTCAGTCTCGTCAATCATTAATTGAAATCAGCAGTTACAATGTAAATCAAATCAATTCAGGCATTTACCTTAATAAACACTTTATCAAAGTATATTATTTTGTTTGAGATTGATTCGTTCCGTCAGTTACAGAAAAAAACAACACTCTCTGGACTCATTATCTTTTATAGGGAGATGGGCCGGGTTTTTGTTGGTCTATTAATTCATGTATTCCTTTATTTCCTCGCTAGACCTCCATCAAGCTTAGAAGCACACCCCCGATCCCCCTTTCAAGATAAATTTGTGCATTTTTCGGTAGAAAAATTTCCCGGCCGAAGGCCGATTCCTCCTAAAATTACAGGCTCGCTATCGCCTGCCAGGATAAAATCGGCACCTAAATGTCACGAAAGGTTTTAAAATTGACAACGAAATGGGGCGAAAGGTGTTAAAATCGCCAAAATAATGGGCCTAACGTCTTATAATCTCAAAACAAATTAGGCTTAACACGAGGGAGAAAGGGGACCATAAAAACGACCCATCTCCCCTTAACGATTCATTTGAAATCCTTGACATACGACCAACCGGAGTGAAAAGTCCGATATGTTGGGGTCGCTTTGTGTTAAGAGTACAGACTTAGAGCCAAAGGTTAGGTAGAAATGGACGGTAAATATAAACAAGAAATAAAAGTTTTGCATTTATGAAAGAAGTTAATTCACAGTTTTAAATGGAATGGCTATATAAAGTCTACGGCATATTGACACACATTTTCAATGTATTTGTCTAGGTATGGAATCTTTGGTCACCGATTATTGTTTGATGATGTAATTTTGAGTACGCTATTTATGATTTGTTTACACACACACAGCCCGTAGCCTAGTAGGTAGAGCTCTCGTCTCACACACGAGGGGTCGGGGGTTCAATCCCCGGCCGGGCGGAGACAAATTGGGCTTGTCTCCTTTCATGTGTTAGCCTCAGTTCACCTAGCTGTAAATAGGTACCTGGAATAAGTGGACGACGTTGTGACGTCCCATCTGGGGTTGGCAAAAATGGTACAAGGCGAGATGGGTATCATATGGTTCACCTAAGCTGATGGCTACTAAGCCTTCGGGCGAGACGGTACCGTCTATAGTGAGAATGGTACCATACAGATCCACCCTAAGCCTTCGTTTCCGATGTCGCCAATTGGCTAAATACAGACTACACACACATCCACAGCCATTCCAACAGTACATAAAAACTTAACATGCATTTCACGCAATACATTCCCAGTTAAGGAGGCGCGATAATAATGAGCTTAGCTCGCATTGCGTGGATTCCCCTTGACGAACTGAGTTCTGAGTTCACATATATATATATATATATATATATATATATATATATATATATATATATATATATATATATATATATATATATATATATATATATATATATATATATATATATATAATATACTGTATATTAGTAAATAAGCTTCAATTGTAATATCACATGTATTTCCACTTTCGGATTATCTATGCTAAAAATAACAGATCGACATTCATATTCTAATAATCTAGTCTGACTATTCCATTCATGTCCAATAAAGTAAATTAATTAACAAGCTTCTATTCCAATATATCCTGCATAAATTTCGCATTCCTGTTTTATATTTTTAGGTTCTTTTGTTTGCCTTCTCATGGGTAAACAATGTGACTGGAGCCCATGACTTCTGCCTGTTGTTCCTCCAATAGGTCTGGAGGAGAGAGAGAGAGAGAGAGAGAGAGAGAGAGAGAGCGTACAAAGGAAATCAAGCAACAACAGATCTAGTGACCCTTCTAGGTTGCTTGTCCTCCAAAACACTGAGGATCAAGTGTCCAAACAGTGGTTTAGAGTGGGTAAGGGAACATTGGAAAGGGAATTACTGCCCTGGAACTAATGTCCGTGGCAGGATTAGGAAGTTAGTAGGGGACAGATGGGTTAGTAACTGAGGGGGGGATAAAATAAACTTATTCATTTACAAACGCAGTCAGTCGCGGGTTTGATGCGAGATATTTGTCTAGGCGGAGTTTAAATGAATCAACGGTGATGCAGTCTATAACGTGTCGGGGAAGCCCATTCCACAAGTTGACAACTCGATTGAAGAAGAAATTCTTAGATTCGTGTGAGTTACAAGATTTACCAATAATTTTGCAACCGTTTCCCCGCGTGTAATTAGATTGGTCGATAGTGAAGTACTTACTACTTTGTCGATGCCTTTGATGATTTTGAACACTTGAATTAAGTCACCTCTTAATCTGCGCTGGGTTAAAGGAAATAGATTTAATTCTCTAAGACGCTCTTCGTATGGTTTGTTCTTTAGGCTAGGTATCATTTTGGTAACTCTACGTTGAACTCGTTCTAGCTTGTTTATATCTTTTTGGTAATAAGGGCACCAGGATTGAACGCAGGTATTCCAGAAGAGGGCGGACTAAGGAATTGTAAAGGGTTAGGATAACGTCTTTGGATTTATGCTCAAATGACCTGCCTATAAAGCCCAATTATTTTGTTTGCCTTCTTAACAACTTCTGAACATTGTTGACTCGGTTTTAGGTTACTCGATATTGTTACTCCCAGATCGGTTTCTCTGTTTACATTCTTAAGCTGAGTGCCATTCATCGAATAGTTTGCTTTCTCATTTAGGTATCCGATATGTAGTACTTTACATTTATCCGCATTGAAACTCATTTGCCAAATTTGGGCCCAACATGACAATATATCTAGATTGTGTTGCATATCGTCAACTTGTTCTTTTGAGAGTACGCTATCGTCAGCAAATTTTGAGATTGTACAGGTGAGACCCTCATCTATGTCGTTGATGTAAATTAGAAAGAGAATTGGTCCTAGTACCGATCCCTGGGGTACCCCGCTACTTACATTGGTCCATTTAGATGCCTTACCGTTTATGACTACTCTTTGCTTTCTGTCGCTGAGCCAATTTTCTACCATTTCAACACACCGTCTTGTATTCCATGCGCTTTTAGTTTTAGCAGTAAACGTTTGTGGGGAACTTTGTCAAAGGCCTTTTGAAAATCAAGGTATATAATATCTACAGCTTTACTCTCATCGTAGAGGTTGAGGATATCGTGGAAGAAGTCTAAGAGGTTTGTTAAACAGGAACGTTTTTTACGAAAGCCGTGTGAGTATCTTTAAGTATGTTATTTTCCTCTAAGTGATTTACGAGTCTGTCTCGTATGACCGTTTCTAGCATTTTACATACAACTGAGGTTAAGCTAATTGGACGATAGTTACTGGGTAGGGATTTGCTGCCTTTTTAGCCTATCGGTGTTACGTTGGCTAGCTTCCGCTGATCGGGCATAGTTCCAGACTGCAAGGATTTATTGAATCGTAATGTCAGTGGTTTGGAAAGATCATCCTTAGCTTCCTTTAGAACTCTAGGCGAGATTGTATCAGGTCCAGGCGTTTTATTTACCTTGAGTTTATCTAAACAATTCAATACTTCTCTCTCTGTAACGGTGATATTGCTTAGAACATCTGAATTATCAATCTGAATCGCGGATGGTGTAGGGATATCACTGAGGACTTCTGTTGTAAATACTGATGCAAAGAAGGTATTGAGGGCATTACTCATTTGTACTTCGTCATTGGTGTATTTCTCCATTTTCATCGACTAACGGTTCCAACAGTTGAAGTAACTACTTTTTTCTTTCTGATATAACTATAGAATTCTTTCGGGTTTGTTTACTTTGATTCGCAATATGTAACTCTAAGGGTCTTTTTACTTTGCTTAATTAAGTTTTTGGCTTTGCGTCGTAGCTCTACAAATTTCAGCCGTTCTTCGTCATTTTGTTGAGGATTTTAATCTATCATTAGCAAATTTTTTAGCAAGCAGGCAGTTTGAAATATCTTTATTCCACCATTTGGGCTTATTATTAAGGCCTGGACGCCGTATTTTCGATGGTATGCAGTCT